>LUCM01005036.1:28345-109766 GCA_008360955.1 Fasciolopsis buskii | reverse complement strand
GATCCTGAGTCAATCAGCATCATCATCATGATCATCATTACAATCATCACACAAGCATCATTCAAATGAAACACACGAAAACAAATCGGAGATCGGATCTCTTTTCGAAACCGTTCTCCACCAATTGCGTTGATCGTGAATCGTGGAAGAGGTCCCACTGTGGGATTTGGAGCTGTTCCCCGAAATGTTGTGTGTAATCTCGTCCGTTTTGTTGAACGTTTGTCTGTTAAATCTGTTCCATTCTGTGTGTTTGTATTTTGTTCGAACTCTACCTTTGTGGATGCGTCAAATACCACAACTCTTACTGATCTACTATTATTACTACTACGAATCCTACTGAGAACACCAATGTTCTACCATCATAGCCCATAAAATCTTTCTTTGTCTTTCTTGTGGGATCTCCCACACTTGTCTTCTTCCACTTCTTAATCTGCCCTTCCTTTTTTCGGTCCTGCAATGCTCTCTCCCACCTCAGTCGATTCTCTGGTCCAAATATTTTGCATTTGTTACAGTTCTCCTTAACTGATCGTTACAATAAAAACGTTGGACATGAATGAGTTTATGTCCAAATATGTGTATACAGATGGAATGCTTTTACTTTTCGAAAGTATTTTTCCCAGTTTCGGGCAGTAGTTTTTAGCCTTAGGGTTTAAAATGCACATCTCAGCTCAGATGATTTTCACGGTCATTTAAATGAGGCCAGCGCTGTTACGAAACTACTTACGTAGCCAATATCCTGGAGTAAGTTTGTACAGATTATTTGGCACGATGCTTTTTCCCATATTTCTTCTGCATTTCTATTCTTGTATTTACTGCTGCCCTTGTGATCGTCTATTATTTGCTAACTCAACTGTTTATCTAAAGCAAAAATTGACCACAATTTCGCACGTGGCCACGTACGCTCACTGAAATCAAATCGGTCAATTAGGAGGAGTTTGGGCGTCGCAGTTCGGACGCGGTGTATCCGCACTGCTGCTGATTCCTAACAAGAATGAAACAGCTGTACAGGGCTTCCATGGTCTCTTAATGGTGAGTTTAGTGATGATACGACATGGTGAATTATTTCATGACAGCCTTCTGCTAGCCGCCACCTAATTCCTGAGAATGTCATTTACGGTCTCATTAGTGAAGTGAATAGAAGATAAAAGTCGAATTCTCAAACCCTCCTTGTCCGGTCAAAGATATGACGGATGTTGGCTACCTGTTTAGAAAATCCTATAGCCCGATTGATTATGATGCGAATATGTTGAATCATGCGGTTTTGAAGCTGTCTTCCTGTTCTAGTAGCTTATTTAGATGATTACCTAAACATGAATGGAAACATACTGTTGAATTTTTCGTGGAAATGCAATGCTTAGTTTCCAAATCGCAATTCGAGTTGAACTCTGAAGAATTGCTGCTCTCGGATAGATAGAAGCTAAAATAGCTGTTTGAAAATCTAGTTATGGCGCGCATTAACACTAACGCCTCCAGTCGGTCGTCTTAAGCCCAACTCCACCCTGCTCAATCAAGCAAGATCGATCAAAATAGGCTCAGGCCAGTCAGTTCAACCGTTTCGTTTCTTTGTCGTTATCAAACGGCTTATTTAGGCCCATATAGAATAGGAATCACTGGCTGGTCGCCCACATCTCGGGCACATTACTTCTTTTGGATCTTCACTTCGAACGCCATACCCGCTTGCCTCTGAGTTTATGACAAATCAGATCATTTTTCCTTGTTCCAGAATCAAGCCCTATAGTTTGTTCTTCATCGTGCTTCTGGTTTGCAGTCGACCACATCTTTGGCCCCTGTGTCGGACGGTCCAGTTTCCCAGACATGATCCGTCTGCATTGTCACGGGAAGGAAACAAAGCGGTTTTACACTTTTGAAATTAGCTCATAGCCTTAGCCTACAATAGTCCATATATTCATGTGTGCTGAGCTATTGTGTAAAATTTTTAGCTTCGCTACCCCACCCATTTTTAGCTTTGTGCGAGAGTGATTGCAAACTTTTGGATGCGAATGGCTCTCAGTATTGGCTGGCTTAAGTAATAGCCCGTTCCCGTGTTTCGGCATTTAGCACATTTTAGCCTTTCATGAAAACTACGCGTCATGCGGGTCGCCATATTGTGTGTGCCAATTGTGCAACAGCACATATTTTACGGAAAATTAGCTTCCAGTTTTTCAGGATCAAGTTCGATCATTTTCCGATCGAGCTTCAACCGGATCCATTCTCTCCACAAGTATCCTTAAAATGTAAATATGATTCGTCCTTTCCAAATGACTCGCTATACAGTTTCCACATCTAAAGTGCCATTGAAAATCACGGAAGTACTGTACAACTGATTCATTATTGTTGGGAACCATCAGTAGCGCTCACCCTTCATGCCGACACCCGGACGCGAACCTGGGAAGAACGATTGTGAATCGAACTCCTTAGCCATTATTCTAGCTATGTTGATCCTCGACGGTTTGTCGAACATCAGGATTTGGACGTTTGCGTGTAATAGATTCGCTTCATACAGAGAAGTTCGTCCTCATCCGGGAGTTGCTGGTCTGTTGCGTTAAAGGTCTGTGGCCTATAAAACCCATTCACGGATATGGGCGCTATATCATGCAGTGTTGATGTCCGATGAACCGCTGAGAATCAGTCCGGCTATCGCAATGGCTGGGGCGTTCGACCTACAATCGTTTGTCCCGGGATTGCCTGCCGTTGCTTCCCGATGGGTGTGCACTGCTGAGGATCCCTAACAACGATGAAACAGCTGTGTACTAATTTCATGGTTTCCAGTGGCACGTTGGATGTTGACACTGTATGATGAATCATTTGGGAAATCACATGAAGTTTCCCACCACTATAAGCCGATTTGCTTTTATTCGCGAGTTTATTTGGCTCAACGTCCAAATTTTGATGTATTCTTTAGTAGCAGCATTGGCAATTGCCGCTCCCCAAGCCAGGCGCACTGGTCATAAGTTTATTTCACCGAACCACTGGGTTACTATGAAATGAATCAGTAAGCATAACAAACATCCAAAATTATGCTCGTTGAGGAGTGGGACGACTGGTGCACAGAAACCGGCCCTAAAGTTCACCCGGATTTTCGGAAAAGGGCCTCATTTGAACCACATCGAAGTAAAGTTAACCCATCACCGCTCATGTTTTCTATTTGAAAGCCCTTTGATGGTTGCAACTCTTTTCGTGAAAGTAATGAAAATTGCCGTTCCATCGATAAAGGAAGCAAAAAGATGGGGGAGGATATCCAAGATATAATACTGATTCAAGATGATTTCAAGACAATTTAAGCAGTAGAACACTGCTCGGTGTATGGAGATGTTTTCAGTATAGCAAAATGCTAAAAAGTGCCCCTCTTATAAATGAACTGTATAAACCCAGATTTAGGGGCCGTGATTCTTGTAGCGTTCTTTGGGTTAGCTGTTAGTATCAACTGAAGAGGGACCGGTAGTTCCTGCTGTGGCCGGAAGCTTGGCTGAGTGCACGAATTTTTTGACGATCGCCAAACACTTGATACCTAATTCTGTTTCGCATTGGTGCTAGGATACCGTAAGCTGTGCGGTTGGTGCTGGTGGTATCCAACTTTCCACATGTTCACTTAAGTAATATTAGGTGTGGGGTGATTTGTGTCCTTGACAATGAGAACATCCTCGTGATTCAGCGATGATCCAACTAACAGAATGAGCATTTTTCACGCTATCAGAATACCTGCGTAGCAAATTCCATGCACTCAGTTATGGAAACACCGAAATTATAGGGAAGTTTGGATGACGACGGATAATGGTCAAAAGGGAAAACGTATTACATATAGATGCAGTTGAATCAAATCTCCATTTTTCCAAGACAATAACGTGCGCCCCATCGGCCGATACCCGTAACGGGAATACTGGCAGGATAAGATCTCCTGAATGGCCGTCCAGCTATTCTGCTACGAATCCAATTGAGAATATGTGGGACTATTTGAAGAGAAAGGCTGTGCCGACACAGTGGAGGACGAAATTTCTGTCAAATTTCTCGGTCGACTGATGATTGGCAAACCAAGAATAGAGTTTCTTTGACTGTTAACGAAAGAAAAACGAAGTATTCCCTTAAGGAAAAATCAGCCGGCCTTCTCAAAATGACTCATTATTTCCGTTTTTCCTTTTCCATTGGCATTATCGCCTTACAGATGGATGCCACTCTAGTTAACACTAAATGAGCACCTAGGGGAAAACAATGTGTATGTCACTGTTTATATGCAACAGTGTCTTTGTCGGTAATCAAATCCATTCTGGGGCGGATCAATAAGACAAATCAGCCGGGGAATGTAGACCACGTGCGTTATTCCAGCAGTCTGATTCCAGAAGCTATTCTGTTTGGGCTACTGATGGGCTACTCATTACTTACTAGCCACCGAAAACAAAGACAACGAAATCTTCAGTTTAGGAATTTTGTTAACCGCTTAATGATTTCGACAAATCTGGATCGTCCCAATTGCAAAATAAGAACGAAAGTAAACTCGATTTATGTGAGTAAGTGGGTCGAATTTTGAGGATAGCGCCAACGAGAATTGGATGCCCCAGCCTAATCTGTTCGCATAAGGAACCAACGTGTTTTCGTTATATCGTACGCAATGACACTCTAGATCATGCAGAGAAGCGTACACTTTCTGGCAATTATTCACTAACCAGTTATACTTGTTTCTTTTGCTAGGTAAGTATTGTTAAATAATGGTCCATGATTGCATACCATAGATTACCACTAGTAAATCATGGAGACAACCGGCTAAATTGCCTTGAGAACCATGGGGTAAAAGAAGAAAACATATTTAGAAGAATAAAAGGAACACCTGGCATATTAACTCTTCCGCAGTTCTTCAAGTTGGTGAAGGTGCATTCCAAATCGCAGCTTCTCTGTGGGCATTTTGCCACCTGACTGTCTCTACCGCGATGTTCAAAATCAGTAGTAACCGATGATAGCAAAATTCGGTTCGCCCCACTTTGATAGGGTACAGTCTCTCAAGGGTAGTCAGTCAAGCATGGTGGCAAATTTTGAGCTTCTTGTAATTGGCGCAAGAAACGAACTCCATCCGTTTTCCCTCCTCTTTGGGATTTTGCATTATTTCAGGAGGATTTTCATGAATTCCCATAAAGTGCAAAAATATGTCTACCTGTACTTTTCAGTTGTTCCCTCAGCAGTTTTTAGTTCTCAAAGTCGATTGACAGAACCCAGAATGTTATGCCTGATTGACCGTGGTCAGTTGAGTTAAAAATCTGTCACCCCAAAATGGTAAGATGTTCAAATCCCACAGTCCCCGGTCACGTTTATGACAGATAACAATTCGCTGTCACTTGGACACGCAAACTAGTTGGACCGTATGCGGTTTTATACCATTCTAAGTTTCAGGGTCATGAATGTTGGTTCCTCTTCCCTCCATATAGTTTGGCGAAATGGATATGGGGCTTAACTATTCCGCTAAACTCATGCTTCATATGTGTCATAAAAAGCAAGGCTATTTATGATTTACGAGCCTTGTACCGCGGTTGTAGAGCAGCAGAGCATCATCGCTGGAGCTAAAGATTCTCCTCCTGTATGGGCTGGATGACGTATTCTACTGAATGGTTTTCGTATGGATGCGAACTGCTTCAAGTATTGCCTCACGGATTGTTGTCATTCTCGACGAAAGAAAGTCAGTTCTCTTGGTGCAGGACAGATTAATCTGTTCGGTATTGTAAACTTCTATGGGTTTGACTTTGTTTATTCCCGAGTTGAAATTTGCAAATAAGCTTGATGTACCAAAGGAGACCACATATGGCGATATAAATTCTGCATCACATCGGACACTGTATGCCTGCGTGAAATATGACCGATTGCTTTTTCATCTTTTCATCTCCACAATCACCGTGATGATGGAACGAAATGCAGCTTCCTTTTTCACGACACTGTCCCAGTGATTGTGGACAACCGTTTAGTTGCGGCTATTTAGCTACCAAACCGGAGGGTACAATGCAACCAAAAGCCAGTCACGTTAGGGATTCCTCATCAGGACCTCGGTAAGGATCGCGTATTTGGCAGGACTCTTCCGGTCTTGACATACCAAGATGACACTTTGAACAACGTATATTTCGTACTGTAAGGCGTGACTCCGCTCTGGTGCCAAAAGGGCAAGACTACTTTGTTTCTGTCTGAAGCATCATACAACAGTGATGGCGGATTGTCTCTGGGGCACAGGACTGACCTACAGGCTCCTTTGGAATCGGCATAGCCCAAGGCTCGTATTAAGTGCGAACCAGAGCACTGGAAAGGAGGCGGGGAACCAGCCATTCATCCTACAACCGGTGGTTTGATTTTCGTGGCACGTTTAAAAGCAGGCGGAGCCGACCTTCAAAATGAAGATCAAAAGACAGATAATGAGCCCAAAAGAGAGTAGGCAATCATTCATGAGTTCTAATCCGAAGAGACTCACATAAATCACTTGACAAAAAGGGAACATGTTAGTAGTAGGAGATTGAATGTTTTCATGAAATAATTCACCATGTGATACCATCACTCAATTCACCACAAAGAAACCATGGAAGCACTGTGCAGCTGCTTCATCCTTGCTAGCGGACAGTAGCTGTGCAAATCAGTGACGGATAGGTGCAACATCGTGTGGTGAAGTTCAGCAAACCGTTCAGAGCCTGCCCGGTAGCATAATGGCTAGGGCGTTTGACTCACAACCGTTCGTCCCGGGTTCGCGTCCCAGTTCGGGCTCGGTGGACATGCACTGCTGACGATTCCTAACAAGGATGAAACAGCTGTACAGTGCTTCCATGGTTTCTTTATGGTGATTTGAGTGATGATATCACATTGTGAAAAAGGAAACAGTTGCATTGACCGGCCGAGGTTATCTGGCCGTTCTCGCATGACCAAGCGGGGGGGGGGACATAACTGGGATCAGAACGACCGACAGAAGCTTCTGCCTCCCAAATGCTATTACTGAGGCAGTTTGCGATACCACTTGGGGCATCAAAAATTTAGTCAACTCTGGGGCCGTGGCCGCAGTAGCAATTACCGACACTGACTGAATCGGCTTGCATTTCGCTCCCTGTCCAGGTGAGGGTTTTAAGAAAGAGGCTTGCAACTGTCACTCAGTGAGCTTCGGTGACCTCGCCAACGTCCTCTCCGATAAGCGGTTGTCCGGGTCTATCTTTGGGTGTGCAGGCTTTTCGAATCATGGGAAGCATGTGGCCTATAGATATTACGGCCAGTGATCCCAGATTCTGCGCTCTCAGTCTTATCGGTCATGCATTCGATGTTGCTATGATGGTGTCGTATAAAATATTGGTCGGAGGAAGGTGCGAGCCTTGTCTTTTCGCCACCGTTCGCAGGAAGTACGGTAGTGCTGACGAAGGGATACACAACCATATCGTGAAGGCTTTTGAGGATGGCGAAGGATGGCGATTGGTTACAAAACGAAATGGTGTGATGTACCAGACGGCATAACATTGGATTCATGCAAGCGAACTTCGGTATGAACTTCTCCCAAGAGGAGGAACTCGAAGCAAAATTTTGGACTACATGGAAGTCGACCAAATGCTCACATGGTTGAAAGACCTAACGTCACTCTTGAGCTGCCGCGGGCTAGAGTGAAAGCCGAGTTCGACAGGGATGTTTCACTAACTTTGAAAAAGCTTTATCTCATCCCATTTGGGACGAACAATCCAGATGAAAAGAATAGAGACAAGCATTACGCTTTCAAGGTGTTTGAAGTGGACCGACAGGAAGATGGGGTTTGGTGGGATTGACGAAAAGAACTTCAGTCTGTTCTGCACTCGGACAATGGGCTTGAAGATGTAATCACAAAGGATAATTACTCCCGGGGAAGACTGTTGCAAATGCTCCTGTACTCTTTAATGCTTAGTCCGATAGAAAATGTTTGGACCATTGTGAAGAATCAAGCCAAGCGAGAACTGAGTACCCATTATTCAAGTCTGCGGGAAGGAAACTTTTCAGGGGTTCTGAGCCAAACGGAATGGCGCATGCAATCCCTGGAACGCTCAGTTTCGACATCAACATCGACCATTTCCGGTGATCTTTTTGAACATTTCGTGGAGCATCTCCAGACGTTCCTTCAGCCATTCTCGATGGTGAAGACATGAGGAAGTGATAACAGTTGTTCAGACGGAGAAAGTTTAAACTTGTCAGGTCAACCAGATATTGATTCGCTTGTTTTTTTTAAATTTCTGCTATTTATACATAAAACGTGAATTCAAATAAAGGGGAATAGAAATTCAGCATGCATAAGAAATTTGGTTTAGGGTAGGATACATCTCAAGTCTAAGTTCGCACGAATTCCCCAAGTGTGCTACAGTGAGACTCCGCCGGTAATTGCAATTTACATGGCTTGTTTACCCAGTTGCATGCGTTTATCTGAAGTTACTTGCACGGTTAACCAACGGCATGACAACGGGTACTGGAACAATTTCGATCTAATCATCTAATCCACTAGGGGACTGTATCATTCGGCGCTTAATTATCACCTCAGTTTTATTGAATGATTCTATGGTCATCATTCTTCTAGATAATTCGGAAAAAATAAGCGCCTCTCACGTGGCGTGATAGGGAAAATGATGTCAAGATTTCAACACGAGATTCCGTTGATTAGGACCATTCAGATGTTTTTTCCATTCATTCAAGGGAGATGTACGTGTAGGGCGAGCACGAGCACCATTTGGAAGGTGCTCAACAGACATTTGAACTGAGTTCGATTCAGATGTCGGCCGGAACAGAAACCTACAGAACTAATTGGTTATCTGCGTCTCTCGAATTCATGGTACAAAAACACACATTAGGCTATCGTCTACTACCAAATGCAACATAAAAATATTTCGATCATATGCTTGTAAATGAATGAACCGCGATGATGCTATTAACCGTATTCATTCTTTGTCCTTTCCATTAATAATGCGTTCCATAACTAGATATTTGAAGGGTAAATTGCTCCAGGACTTATGAAACTAACGGGAACAAATAACCGACTGAATAAACAGATTGTACCGTCCATCTTTAAGCTCGTAAGTGGTTGATGCACCCAAAATAGAATGTAATGCCCACAGAAGAAGGTCAAATGGAGCCAGGTCGTGAAAAGTTGCTCCTCACCTACCGGTCGTTTCCTTTTGACGTATTGAAGTGCAAAAGGCAGCTATCCCGTGTCGTGGCATCGCCTCAACTGGACGATTGCTTCCATAAATTACAAAGGGGTTTTCTTTCCCCTCAACCTTTCCTGTGCCTGTGACATTTCTTACTGTATAACTAGCATGTGGACATGTAGTAGCATTGATATTTGAGGAAAAATTAACTTTTTTCAGACATCATTTTCTCTGTTATCTGTTTTGACGCTTGATTTCTATTTTGTGACACTTGTTTGATTGTATTTGCTTTGCCAAACATGAGATCTGTACAATACGACTAGTTTTATATTTTCGAGAGTCTTCGATTTCGAATCTTCCATACCCTTTGGCTATTTCTCTCGTGGTTTGCTTTCGTATCGGTTGTATTTCGACATCAGAACAAATGGAATACATTTATTACATCTGATTGTTGGCTGGGTTCTTCTCTGTTCTTTCAAGTGAGGAAACCTCCTCGGCTGTGTTGCAAATAGGCAGCCAGTGGTTTAACCAAAAGTAAAACTCCATGGGTTTCTGGAGTTAGCCGAGAGAAATTACACGCACTGGTTACTATAGCGAGTATTTTTAGCTCTTTCTTATGATAATAGTTGTAAACAAATCAACAAAATGATGTATAGTACAAATGTCGACAGATCGGTAACAAAATAGTTTGCAGTTTGATAGCTGCCGTTGTCCATCGTGGATGCTTTGATCGTCCCCACGGTTTGGATAATTGTATTTTCGACAGTTCCAACAGTCAACCAAAAACAATGGTGAAATGTCCATAGTCAATGTGGATAATATCGGCGAGATGCATAACGAGCCTTTTTTCTAACAGAACATGAACCTTATTGATCGATATCATCAGACCAAAATGTTTCAAAATCTGAGTTTCGCGGTCGCTATCTCTAGCGCCTTCAGTCCGTCATCTCGACTCTAGATCGATCCCGGCCCGCTTAATCGAGCGAGAGTGATCAAACGGACTCTGAACCCTCAAAACGATGGTTTTTCCTTTATTTGTCATAGTCAAATCGTTTATATAGGTCCACACAGGATAAAGCTCATTGGTCGATTCTCCCTTCCTCTCGAGCAGATTTTCTCGCTTTGATGTTTGCTTCGAACGCCGTCCCTATTCGCCTCTGAACGTGTCACGAAAAACAGATCGCTATTCCTTTGTCTCACAGTTAGGGCGAAAGAATGGCTCCCACCTTCCCCTCGAGTATGTAGTCATTCACGTCTTGGGACAGTCCGTCATTCATCTGAGTACCGAAGGGCTTGTTTGACGGCCCTGTTTGCCATAGCTGATTCATCCTCACTGTCACAGGACTGATCGTACCCAAACAAAGCCCCTTTGCACTTTTGATATGGGCTCGTAGCCTCACATCACACAAAGAGCTCAGGACACGGCTGCACGAACGTTATTACAATTTGGCTAATGTTCACTCGCACTATCGCTATATGCACAAGTGTGGAGGCAGACCAATTATCTCATCTAACCGATGGTACACGCGACTGAGGAACAAATACGGAAATTCGCCCAGCTGACTTGCGGTTGTAACTGTGGTCGTTGCTCCCAAAAGGCTGGGCTCATATCAGGACTAAATTCCGTTTCGTGACCAGTCCAGCATCAGTTGCCACCCCGAGCGCATCTACTGCGGCCAATTTTGGATCGGATTCCCTTTTTCGGTCTGACCAGCGCGATGATTGAATTGCATTTGAAATGGATGCAATGTCTTCCTAGGGTCTCAGGAGGTAGAAAAACCCGAATTCAGGCTCGAACTGAACTGAGCTGGACTGAACTGAATCGTGTTCCAGTTAGTTGGAAGGCCTTTTAGCCGTGCAATCAATTCTCATGAACATGACGTAATAGATTTGGACGAAACGAATTAACCCCTCCTCCCAGAATTCTGTTCACAGCACCAGTTGGAATACAACTCGGGAGGACCAACTTGTACAATCAATGCACAGTTTGTGTGAGAATGCACTACTGAGTGGGTCGGAAACGAATTAGCGTGCAACTGGTCCATCAGTGACGAGAGGCATGGAATAGTGTGATCGATTCGTGTATAACCAAGTCATCAGAACGCAATCCAACTAAGTGTATGCAAAAGGTTTATGTGGAATAGCGTTACTATAACATCCCTTCTTTAAGAATGTACATTTCTGGGTTATTTATATGCTGTTATGCCACACATGATTGCGGAATGTGACAAACTAAAACTGATCCCCACCCGGTGATGGCTCATAAAGAGCCATTTGCACTCTGAACATAATGACAGGGAGATGCACATATCTTACCTACCTCCTAGTGCTAAAATTGGGGTTGAGTAAAACTATCGTTTTAGCTCAAAGAAACATTGTAATCGTCCTTCGCTTGACTGACTACCCCTTGGATTTCACTTTCAGCGTGCTACTCTCACATTGTCCGATCAACCTTAAACTCGGGAAACACCAGACTCGATTTCCGTTCTCATTAGTTAATCGTTGATGCATATCTGACATCGCCTCCAGGGTTTGGACAGGGGTCTTTTTGTATGGAAGACGTATGTGTTACCACCACGTTACCCAATCCGAAATTGCAATGGATATGCGCCTCTGATAGGCACTGCTGGGAGCTAAACTCGAGTCTAGTGATTCCCGAATATGAGACTGGCAGGGTCACCTGAAGACCAAAGGATGCTCAGCCAAGCACAATGTGTCATCAGTCCGACAAATAATACTGGCAAGCAATTGTGAGACGAATATTAGTCCGTTGGGGTCATGGATCTTTAGTTCAATGCCCTTTTGAAGGATTAGTTCCGGCTCCTCTATCCCAGGTATGAAGCTGTTACCATTCGATAGATGACAAAAGCACACAGTTCACCAAGCGGAGCAGCCATCATGGTCTATTGCTGCCAGGAAATGTGACCAACTTATATAAACAGTTAAATTCACTGGGAAGATCATTCAGAGGAATATGTTTATTTCGGCTTGTTTAGTGCTAACAACTGTCCGTTTATTACTCACTAGAACCCCTTATAAACTGAATTTAGCATACGAATTTAACCTTCAGCACATTTTTTGTAATTGTACTATACGATACTAAACTTTCCATGTCTTCGGAACTGGATGGGAATGTATAGCATGTTTGGCTGGATCCTAACGACCATTTTTTGTCACTCGAAGTCCATGACTGTCCACTTGATAGTCAAGTGCGATGCGAGAAGCCTCAAGCTGTACACCGTAAGCGCAGGGAATCAAATGCTCCAAATTACTTGTGGTACACCTCGATTATAACTAGTACACAGACAGCTTAGATATTTTACTTGCACCGTCTCGCGGAAATTTGGAAAATTTCGAGCAGTCTTTTTAAGTGTGAGGAACATTTTGAGAAATCATTTGCACACTTGTGTTATGCTTGGATCCGAAAGAAATCTGTCGCTATTGCCGGAAGTCGAAATAACTTAACTTCAAATGGTCGTTTGTTCTTTGTTGATCATAAATCTTTTTAATAATGGCCGAATTTTTGACTGTTTCCCCGTAAATTTGTTGGTTGATTTTTGTAATTATGGTCAATCTTCTCTGCCAGGAGTTCCCCCAAGTCAGGTTTTTATGCCCCGAATATAACGAATGGTAATTGATGAATAGGCCCGGAACAATGTCTCTTGGCTTATTTGGACGAATCACCTATCCAGTATCTTCGCCATCTCGATTTTCAATATAACTGATTTCAACTGTTGACTCTAGATAGATTCCATCTTCAATGGGGCAAGCCTATCAAATTCGCAAACTACTGTTGGTTTCGTCGCCGATCGTCAACTTTGTCCAGTTCTCGTAAAGGCCGCAACGCGACCCAGGTGCTTTGGAGGAACAAGCGTTTGTAAGAGGCACCAAATTGGCCTAATTGATGATAGCCACCTGGAGATTTTGGTCTACGCCAATTCCCAGTAGACCAATTAGTAAGTATGCTGTTTACGATGCTTGTCATAAAGTGATCTATTTTAATTAGTTCAATGCCAGTTTCCCCGATAATAGTTACTAGTTCTAATTAGGTGTAATGTAAGTTAAACACAAAGGATTAATTTCCTTTAGCACAAACCGGAAATATCTTCCTTCCTTTGTGGCCCGCTGCACCTGTTAAGCTGGTAGCATCCCTTCAAGGGAGTCTTGGAAACTATCGACTATTTACGTTTTCCCTACGACCAACAGCGTTCGGCCACAAATCGATATCCGCTTAGATAAGCCGGAACCGGCATTAAATGGTTCCAGATTAGACATACGTCATCATGTAACGGGTAAGAAATTGCCCAACCCGAAACGCCTCGATAAACTGTTTTGAGCTTTGGTTTCCATTGGACCCTGGCCATTTTTCGCGAGGTAAAGTTGGTGCTGAATGGAGAGACAGAATCGAAAGTTGGGTAGTTTAAGTGGTAGTGAACAGGCACTTAGGGTGTTTGCGCTCAGTTGTTGTCTACCTGTCGATCACAGGCAATCGGTTTAACCTTGAATTGTACGAATACTTACGGCAAATTTCGCGTTTAGTTTCTGTCCTAATTCGTAATGCATTGAACTATTTGACGTACATATTCGTATTTATTCCGCTGGCTTAGTCAGGCATTCCGTTTTGGAAATTTCAAGTGTTGTCACGATGTTGACTCCGCAATATGAAGCTATGCACTACGGAATTCCTTGATTCATAGCCCTGTAAATTAAAACGACAAATATTTCGGCTGTGTGAAGATGTTAAATGAAAGCTATTTTTCTGATTATCGTTGGATAGTTTGGATTGTCTGTCACTGAACGTCTATCACTCACATAGAAAGTTTAGTCGTTAAAACACGAGGTTAGTAAAACGGTCTTACATCACTATTTTCAACCTGTTAATATTTGAATTGCAAAGCTGGTAAGGCTTCACCAATGGTAACGAAAAAAATACAACATGTACCAGATCTTATTGTCCAACTTTCAACGTAAACACGCGTTGTGAATTTAGCAGCCAGGTGGAAACAAATTTCCGGTAGTCTTGTTGCTGAGGTCAACTGGAATCAACTGCAATGAAAGATTTTACTACCGCTTCACCTCCGCGCCTACGCGCACTATTCAATATGTTCAAGAGGTACGTGAGCAATCTCAGGAAGTGAATAACTTTGCTGAATTAACAACCTCCATTGTGTTTTGCGTTCGCAGTTCTGGAATGTTTGAAGATCAAGTGATCCTCAGCCAATTAAAATACGGGAACAATTGTAATTCAGGAGTAAACAACGGTATGTTTGGTGGATTTGAAAACAAAATTTTATTAAACCCTGTGATTCCTGTGATGGACAACACATTTGATCGCCGTGACATTTTGAGGGCTTTAAGTTGGTCATATCCAGGCTGTTACCCTGAATTCTCGATGTAATTCTCATGGTCGCTAAACAATCAATCCTGGCTTGATAACCACACTTGTTGCTCTTACGATGTGCAGTTGCAATCGGTGACTCACGCTGCAATCATTTCCTACAAAGGAAAGGGATCGTCCATTTTACTGGTCACATGGATAGCATGAAAACATTCAACCTGGCACTTTTTTGTACAAAAATTTGTCCTTTATCAGATCTTTCATCTGTCGGCACTGTTGCTAAATGTATCTTGAGGCCCTGGGTAGCTAATCATTGGCGCACGCAGACTTTAATCCACGAATTAAAATGGTACCAAGTTTCCTGATTTTCAGACAGAATTTCGCATGTTGGACCGGAAGCCCATGAAGAAAATGGGCGTCATTAATTCCATTTCTGCGGTCGATTATGAGTTTTGAACCAACCTTAATCGACAGATTCCTCATGTTGATTTCTTTTCGCATCTTAGATATTCTAGCATTCACTATGATTCTGAATGTTCTTGTCACTCAGTAACAGATAATTGCAAACTTTTGTCAGTTTAGTCATCCACGATTGAACTTTGAGAAAGCTTTGATGCCAGAAGAATGAGGAATCCGGATGAGAAAAGAGTGAAAAAAAATTGCTGATCAATTTCACATGACTTACTGATTATTTCGCTGACTGATGCTGTTTCTAGTGACAGTCTCGGTAACGTTTGCTTACTATGGTAACTTTACTCGAAGTATTTGCGTTGACCTTGAACAATACTCAAGGCAATGAATCACGAAAGCTTAGCGGAATAGTTTCGATCTCAGACTACATGAATGACTGCAGTAAGGAGATCCAGAAAACCGAAACTTGTGTTTGATCATACCATTCTCGTACATATAGCTTGGGAAAGATGATTATTGTGGAACGTTTCTCTTACGCCTCAGTAAACCACCACGATTTTGATTGGTTGATCGTGATTGCAGGAGCAAGCAGAAGTCTACCAAACTGAATCCCCTGAGTTCCACGTAGATTGGTCACTCTTATGAGACACCATGAAAGTCCTCTTCAATGCCAACTTAACGGACATCCAAATAAACGTCACAGACAAATCGGGAGTGGAAGTCGACTTATTTGTCAACGACGATGTCAAATTTGCAAAACATCATCAACAAAATCAATTTCATTTCCACGTACACATCAGAACAAGTTTCGGTTGAGTTAACTTCAATGTATACGTCCGGGAAAATGTGCAAGAAATCGACGAGCGAAATGCAGAAATTCCCAATAGCATCAAACGGGGTCAAAGGTAACTTGAACTGAGTTACCGTTACCAACCCCGCAAAAGTGTTCCACTCATCTCGTTCATCTGCATCAGACCCCGACACTGACACTTCCTTAATCAATGGTATAGCATGCAAATTCGGACTGACTGGTTCACCCTAGAGACTTGAATAACTCTTGATGGCTCAGTATAACATACCCTCTGGCGGGAGACTTCGTATCATTCGATCTCACACCGATCCCTTATCAAATCCTCAGCACATGCGCCTACTTTTTCTTGGCGGATTTCGTGCTGAGGACAGTTCATCCGGGCGACGGTGGATGCCTTGAATAAGGTTTCCCCTTACACCGAAACCATGTAAAGCATGTAAATGGAACTGCATAAGTGAGACAAACAAGAGGGGGACAAAACTAAGCAATGACAAAGCAATCATTTTTTGTTTTCACCATACTGATTTTATGATTCTTGGTTGTTTTTGGATTACTTTTAGGGGGGATGAGTTCTAAGGACAGACCACACGGCATTCGCGCCACTGACTTTGGTTTTGAGCCATATCTCTGACTGTTTCCAACCAACAACAGTCCTCATTTCTTGGACCCCCACCAGGAAGGCAAGGAGCACCAATCGCGCTCAATGCCAAGGCTACATCCTTCATACCTCTACGCCAAGTCATAATCATAGCCTGACCGGAACGCTTCGTCGCCTCTTCCAGGGTTGCTCACCAGGTGCAAAAAGCACGCAAGAGCAGACAGTAGGCAGGCATGCGCAATACGTATCCAAGCCACTGAAGGTGACGTAGTGCCATTATCCCAGTAGAGGAACGAACGCCTGCATCCAACACACGAAGACGCACCTCGTCATTGCTCAACCGATAATCCCACAAAACAGGAATAATGCTTCGAAGACATTGGAGGTCGAAAATGGAACTTCGCCGGGCATCCTCAACTTAGGTCAAATCTGGCTACTGTAAAGCAGAACACCATGAATTTGGCATTGCACATCCTTGTCTTGAGGGGAAGTCAGATGTCATGGCGGCGCCACAAGTATCACAGGTTCGCAAAAGCTGCACCGGCTTTTGCAATTCGTGATGTGACCTCCTCAACAAAACCTCCGTCAAGTGAAATCAGGCTCCTGAGGTATTTGAGTCTTTTGAAAAATCCCACAGAACATTGGAAACAACACAATGGGGTGAACAAGCTCGGTTTGAGTTATTCGTACTCATACAAATACATCAAATAAAATATGGCGGCTAGCCAATCTACTGGAACCAGTTAGGGCAGTCATCGTCACACACAGTGTGATGGATACATTTGACCTCGCAGAAATTATTAATAACTTACGTCAGATGTGCTCGCAAATGTAACTAATGGTCTCGCTGATTGGAACATTTGCGAACAGAGAAATTAAATTGAGTGATAACATCTGCTCCCCTTCCCGACGTAAGTTATTAATAATTTCTGCGAGGTCAAATGTATCCATCACACTGTGTGTGACGATGACTGCCCTAACTGGTTCCAGTAGATTGGCTAGCCGCCATATTTTATTTGATGTATTTGTATGAGTACGAATAACTCAAACCGAGCTTGTTCACCCCATTGTGTTGTTTCCAATGTTCTGTGGGATTTTTCAAAAGACTCAAATACCTCAGGAGCCTGATTTCACTTGACGGAGGTTTTGTTGAGGAGGTCACATCACGAATTGCAAAAGCCGGTGCAGCTTTTGCGAACCTGTGATACTTGTGGCGCCGCCATGACATCTGACTTCCCCTCAAGACAAGGATGTGCAATGCCAAATTCATGGTGTTCTGCTTTACAGTAGCCAGATTTGACCTAAGTTGAGGATGCCCGGCGAAGTTCCATTTTCGACCTCCAATGTCTTCGAAGCATTATTCCTGTTTTGTGGGATTATCGGTTGAGCAATGACGAGGTGCGTCTTCGTGTGTTGGATGCAGGCGTTCGTTCCTCTACTGGGATAATGGCACTACGTCACCTTCAGTGGCTTGGATACGTATTGCGCATGCCTGCCTACTGTCTGCTCTTGCGTGCTTTTTGCACCTGGTGAGCAACCCTGGAAGAGGCGACGAAGCGTTCCGGTCANGAGTGTTCAGTTTGAATTTAATAGTGAAATATAACGTCAAGGGACGGAGTGACAACGGGGTCATCCTTGAGATCATTGTTTGCTGACATCTTTACGTCCAAACTGGCGAATAATCAACTGCGCTCACCAATTAAACACTGCATCGAATACAAACGTTATGCTCATTATATACTGTGTGTGACAGAGGAGCATGCGAACACAAACTATAGTGTACACATGTTTAACAACGTCCATCCAAACATGCACTTTGCACTAGAAAAGGCAACAGACTACAGTATCGCGTACTTCGGTGTGTACGTAAGGCATGGGCGGGATGGTTCTACACAATTATCAGTCTATAGAAAAGCAGCGTAGAACAGACAGTACATTCATTTTCACAGCTTTGTGTCGTTACAAATGAAGAGGAACCTGTTTAGTTGATAGGGCAAGAAAAATATGTGCGGACGACAGTTGAAAATTTGCTTGGTTTCCTGCGGAGCTTGTTCGTATAAGTGCTGTTCGCGTTATCTAGGGCGAGACAATCATGAACTTTCAAGTGTAGCATCTTAGACAGCCAAAACCGTACGCATCCGTTTGTGCAATCCCTCTCTGTGCCCAGAAATAATTTCTACAAACCCTCAAACTTCTATGATCCACTTATCTTCATCCAACTAGTGATTCACATATTGATCAAGTATACATATACACATTATTCTAGTTGTGAACTCCTGTGACTTCCAACTGACAATCCCCTTAATTCATTCCCAACCGCATTTAACGTTATGTATTGTTATGAGTAAAAATAAATGAAAACGAGCTTGTTCGCCGCGTCCTGTCACTTACATTCTACTGGGAGCCATTGACGACCTCTAAGCGATCACCACAAAGGTTGCGTGCAGGCACAGGCTCCTGTCAGTCTTGAGAAAGTACCTTGCATTTTAAAGGTTCAAAGCACATACCGCGCCTCGATACCTCAATCACCAAGCGGTTCAATGTGCGTTGAATTGCCTATGCATTGACACTCAGCAAGGCGATATCGTCGGCATATTCTAAGTCAAAATATATGTTCCTTGAGAAGTGTCCAACTTCGCTGATTAAATGACCAGACAAAGTGCTCTGGAGAGCATACTCTGTGAAATGGACATATAGGGTAGCCTTGCCGTACTTCACTGGAGACAACAAAGGATGGCAACAGCTGGCCATAAGCCCTAACCCGACCTGACGTGCGACAGCACAAGCCTTTGAGGACCGACACGTACTTCTCAGCACTCCATTTCTCAACAAACAGTGCCATCGTGCAAACCTATCAATAGAGTCAAAGGCTGCGTAACTGTCGAAGAACACGATGATCGTTGGCCTTTGGAAAGTCGAACGGTGTTCTGGCATCTGATCGGTGCGAAACCCAGCCTATTTCTCACGAGTTTGTCTTACACGTGTGTTGTTCATTCTTCGAAAAATGACGGACATAAGTGGCTTTGACGCTGTTGGGATCAGGTTGATACCCTTGTGGTTTGCGCAGTCACTGCGCGAGTCCATTTTAAAGGTGGGAACAACGATCGACTCCCCACACGAGAAGGGTACTTTTCCCGGAGTACCAGACCTTCGAGAACAAAACTTGAAGTTCTCCTATCAATGCCGTTCCCCGGTCTTCAAATAGAGCTGGGGAAAGGGCGTCGGAGCTCGGTGCTTTATGGCATCCTAAGGCTTGGTTTTTCCTGAGAATCTGCACCTTATTTGGTGGATCTGTTTTGAAAGTCCACTAGACGCTTGCAGGAAGGCTGCAAGAGTGGTTAGCACTGAGGTTCAATTGAATTGTGCGTGAAAGTCCTCCTCAGATAGCTTGTTGCAATCTAACTGACGCTGCACCATGGCTTTTGGGCTCCTGATAAAGAACATGGACAGCTTAGTGTGTTAGGTTGGTGTCAAGGAGAGTAATGCAGTACGACCGGCACTCTTGTAGATAGTCTCGCCATTTGCAGCTAATAGCGATATGATTGTTCTGGGTTCACTGCTCATTCGAAGAATGCGGACACCGGGTAGCGTACTTGGGTCAGATCGTCTAATGCTCGTACTGGCGAGAAACAATTGGTGGTCTGAGCACAAAGACAACAACCGTTTCCCGTTTTCCGAATGACAGGAAAGGAAACCGAATGGATCAGCTGGCTGGGCCTCATTCGAGAACAGCCGATCTTCTTGTTCATTCATTTCCCCAGCCAAAATCATGATGTCACCCCACCTTGCTGAGTGTTAGAGATCGTGCACCTTTTGACCGAAAGTGTCCTTGACTGGATCTGGGCTGCACGCTTTTGGTGCGCATGCGGACACGGCAGACAAGTTGAGTCTGTCCGAGCGATGGTTATTTACTCTGCATGAATCTCCGAGTGTCACTGCTCATATCCGGCTGTCGACTGAGATCCAGTTAAGTAGCACAGCCTCAGCCATCTTTTTGAGAGACGCGTGAATGCCAGCAACACCAGAAGCCGGGGCCTCGGCGTCCCCAGGAAGATGCAGGTGAAACTTCATAGATGGACCCGATGAGCATGTCATTCGGATAACAGAGCTGGAGTCTGGAAAGCGAGTGCCTTGGATACAACAAACACAGATGCCGAGATTCTCCAGTGCACGGGCTAAACACCCCTGTTGGTATCAGTGTCCGCTCATTGAAGGTGGCTAGTTTAAAGGGGCATCGTGGACAAAGAAGCTCATCAGTCGGCGGAACAGGTCCCAGTGAGATTTGAATGATATCTGAGGGGCAAGGTGAGAGAACGGGGACAGGACTTTTTCCTGTGACTACCGCTAGAATGGTGGACTGCAGAGCCGGAAAAATCTAAGGAATAACACGAATCAATAGAAGAACGAGCGATTGTGTTTGGTGGAAGGTTGCTTTCCTGAATGCGTGGAGAGTGAGAAACTTGAGTTCGAAAATCAGTCATGTTCATGGCTGTATGTGTTATGAGCTGATGTACTACTCGTTCGTTCATTTTAGAGTAGGCCTTTTTAGTCGAGGATGCATTTCTTGTCTTTGCGCAACCAAACGCTTTCCGCAAGCTAGCAGGAGCATTCCGGAGGAGATGGTGGCTAGTTGGTCGGTTCATTCCTCTTTTCTGGACAACCTTGACGAGTCAGTGGAACGTTACAAGGCCCAATTGGCTTATTTAGTTGGCGCGCCACACTGGCCACGTCACAGTGCCACCAGCTGGTTGTTGTATTATTTTTTAGACTGATCGCTTGCCAGGCGAAACCCAACCACGCCCTCGACACTGCCGTTGTTTGTCCGCGGCCACTTATTTGGTAGGCTTGAGCCTACCGTATTCACAACTAATCACCTGGATTTTGGGCGTTCCCGTATCCGCAACCCAGGGACGGGCCTAGCAGCAGGCAGCTCTCTCCTGAGACCATATAGATCCAGTTTTTACTATCTGCAATAATATAAACACAGACCGTGAACGGTAGTTGTTGTCTATTTTAGAGGAACCCGTGCCTACTGCATTTCTTGAGTGGGAAAGCGCCCAACTCTCCCATTTATCTTATTTTTTCAAGTGTAATGAATTTCTTATTCTTTTTTTCATTTACTTTGACAGTAACAAGACTGAAGTGAAAAACACCCCATCGTTCTTGTTACAGCACCACCCATAAAATTCTAACCAGTATTATGCGAAAGTTTCAAATTTGTTGCCAGTAGAAATTTTGCCGCGGCTACTCGAAGCCTCCTTAAGCTTGAATTTCATGTTTGCTTTTTTAAAGACGCTTATCGACTTTCAGCAAAAGCGGTCAATCAAACATCCGAGTGCCGGAAAATTCTTTGGAACAAAAGAAAATTCGCGCAGAAATCAAGTGCCACAAAGTCACGAAAGAATCAAAAGCGTAGTGAACTAATTACATCCAAGCACTATATTGCGATTTTCTCTTTCGTACCTCGTCACTAGGCTAGCCTCATTTTGATCCAAACAGTGCTGCATAATACTGTATTTGTATGAGAATTGTGCCGGTAACAAATCACTGGCATCATTCACCTTTCTAAAGCTGCCGGAGATGGTCAGACGATCAAAATTATGGCGTTTCCACCTGAATATGATGGGTTGGTCTTCCCTTTCCACTTTTCCAGCTGACAGCCCCGTAACAACCGCAACCCTCTTTCGCAAATGGTGAATATTGTCCAAATGATGTAAGAGTTGTATCGAAAAACCGATGCTCAGTGTATTGGTTTTAGTTGTGAATGATTGTGAAACTTGCCTTGAGAAAGACTACCCACGGTAGTTGAAACGTTGGTGCATTGCATCCACGAATAACGCTGGGTTATTAACATTATATCATTCACAATTAAAGGCGAATATTGTCGTTTAAATAATTAGGGAGGTAGGAGAAAATATACACAATGTTCTGACACAAAGTACCTATCTAACTTGAATGAACTGGATACGATCATTCGTTCTACCCTGACCAGCCCAAGTATCAAAATAACCTCGAAATAGTATCCATTTGGTTCCCAGATCGTCTTCGTCGGGAACGAGAAGTAGCTGTCAAAAGTGTCCTTTGAAATGTCACGGAAGCCAGCTGGTAACTGAGGCAGTGGACTTGGAGATTGCATAATGCCAAACCTCAAGACCAGTTGCTAGACCACTGGGGATCATCTATGAGGTCAAGTGTCTCGATCATGCCCTTATAGCTTCAGAGACTCCGCGACGACTGGACCTCTTTCTGTACGTCCTTTTTTGGTGATATGGTATCGAAACCTCTGACATTATTTTTGCGAGATGAGTGGCAGTCGGTTAACACCCCGGGTGTCTACGAGTCTCCATTTGGTGAACGAGGTGAAAGAACAGAGAGACTGGGTTTAAACGAAATCTGCATGAGTACAAAGAGTGGTGGTCCCAGGATGCGTGAAGGATGTTACCTAAAGAGATTCTGATAAGAAATAATTTTAAGCCATCAAGAGGAAGATGACGAATACGAGTGGAAAAACTAGTAAGTTTTATGACGATAATCAAGCAATCGATTCAGTGAGTCCTCTGAGAGATACTCTGTCAACGGTTCGTTGCTGTTTCATCGACCATATAAGTGCTGTGCACTTTTAAAACCGGATCACAGACACTCCTTTTTCTGCTGATATTCGTGGAGGTTTTCCGTTCTAACCAGCATGAATTCAGTTAATGCATGCTGGACTTTTGTGTGTCAAACACGAACCATAACAATATAGAACTAATACGTGATCGAGCGACTGACTACCCTCTCCGTATTAGAGACATCACTCCATCTTGTGGGGTATTGGAATTAATGGTTTCACACAGATCTAAAGTCATACATTGATGTAAAATTAAGATATGGATACCATAATATAATCTCATTTTTTGATGAAAATTAGACAGACTAGCAGACCATACAGCAACGGAAGCAGTCGGTTCGTTGTGTGTGCCGCGCCCCGAGGTCTACACGTCCTGCATACTTGAGTTCCTGGCCCAAGGCCACTCTGGACAACCGAGAGCCGGAGTCACGTGATCTGGTCGAAGCGCGTGGGCGCAACTCACCCGTTGTACAGGTTTTCAGTCTTATCCAGTCGTCACGCGGAAATACACGGCGTGTGTGAATATACTGTGGTTCTTTTGCCCATCAGAAGACCAACCTTCAAACTAAATGTGGATTTGGACAAAAGAGCGTCAGCCAGCCTTCGATCGCCTAAAGCAGCCTGCTATAAAGGTCACTGTATCAGAACATCATGATGCAACGTTATCGCTTCGTATACCATGACAGCATCTAGTACTAGTTGGAAACCGTTCTGCAAAATGGTCTTCCGCTTGAGCATCGTGGTGGAACGCTGACTGTCTGTGACGGTAAATGTGCGCAAATCTAGAAAGAGTTATTACCAATCGAGTACCACGTTGAAAAGTTCAACGATTATACGTTTTTCCAACTTACACATAATTTGACCATAAACCGTTATTCATGGTCTTGATTAGGCAAATACATCAAGCACTGAGAAGACGAAAGTCAGTGCTAATGCGTCTGGAAGAGTAAAATTATGAGCTGCATCACTATCAAGGCAAGCAAATGCTTGTAGCCCACAAGCTGTCGCGAGCCACGCTATCGATTTCCTGAGATGAGCATCAAGACGAGGCAGCAACTATCGCTTTGGACGGTGATAGAATCCGAACTGTCGCAGATACTGAGAGGCACGATTGGAGATCCATGCTCAGTATTTCTGAAGGAGATTACCATTCAAGATTGTCCGATAAATGAAAGAACTTTGTCAGTGAGAATTGTGCCCTACTTTAGGTTTTGTGGCGATCTGACTTCAGAGAGTGAAGTGGCTTTTCGGAATGAGCTTTTAATGACCATACAAGTGTGGTTTGCACTGAGATCATGAACTTCGAAGGGGTTGGTTGGTCGATCCGGAAAATAGCAGGAACCAGAAAATCAGCACGAACCGCAGTTTAGGAAGAGTATGAACCAACACCGACGTCCACACAACAAGTCCAATACGGTGGCACACAGGATACCCGCCACACATTCAGTTCGAAAAGAGGCTGTGCACTGGTTATATTGTTCACATGCAGGTTTCAGTGCATGTATTAGACAAGCTAGAGAGACCTACTACTGACCGGGTATGACAGAACATATTAAACAAATGGTAGCCAACTGTGCACATGAAAGCAATTGGACCAGCGACAAACAAGAGAACCGATAGAGACGAGACCATTGCCAGATTGGTCTTCATCGAGAGGTGAGGTGATATCAAGCGGAACAAAATAAAACCCATCTACTAAGGTCCGGAGATCTCCTGATTAAAGCGGATAGAATTCACCAGAGAAAATAAGAGGAATACGAAATTGCCAAAGACCGAGCGTACGAAAGAAGGAATGGAAGTGCAATGGTGAAATACAATCACCAAACAAAGTGGCTAAATAAATCTGCTGGCATTGAAATTGATAATGCTTTCAAAACGGAAGAATCTGTTGGATGTGAAGTTTTTTTACACTGCATTGGTGTCGTTTTCTGACCAGTTCCTAAATAACTTTTCTTTGGGACATTTCAGCCGGGATATCTGTTTGACGCTCTCAAAATCATAAACCGCTGTTTGCTTGCCAGGGATCGAGATTTTCTTGCTCAATGTTGTAACAATACACTGATTGGATTTTCTGAAAAAATCGACTTTTGACAGCATGTAACGACAAGAATTAGCGGTACTTCCCGTGGAATATTTAACTCTAACGGTAATATGTGAAACCATAATTCAGGCTGCACAAGTTAGCCGAACGTGGAATGCAACTGATGAAATTCAGGGAGAAAAATATTCCACAGGTAGACTTAAATTAGTCAGTGAAGAGGATAAACGGTAGATCAACTCGTTCACTAACAGTGGATGTGAAAAAATGAGGATTCATAAGAATAGGAAGATGAAACTGATTGACCATTGTTTCTCATCCGATTGAGTTTCGACGTAAAGAGAAATAGTTCCGGTTGAAAGCGTCATTGCTTAGTTCCGTGACTCCTTGTCCGTGCACGTGATCAAGCGGCCAGCATCAAGACAATTCATTATGAAATCCGCAAGTTCAATTCATCCCATCACCCGTCAACTTGCCCACGTAACAGCAATCTTTCGACTTCCACCGATTTGCTTGAAACGATATACGTTGTCATTGCATTGATGAAGGAATCGGAAAATAAATGGTGCTTGAGACTAACGTAAACAAAGACGGAATTACCAGGAGACTGGAGAATCAAAATAGGAAAAAACTGAATCTGGTTTAACAAATGTATTGCGAAACTGTGGTTAGCCCTGTCAGAAAACAAAAATGCCAGTTTAGAAGACAGTCACAATGGGTGTACTAGGGTTGGAATAAACGTGACGGGTGCACAGTTCGTTACTGGTCCATTTCTTCCTTCAGATAGAAACAGACAGACTAACGTGTGACAGAATGAATATCACTTAAGTCAGTTAGACAGACCATACTGTTTCCAAACTAACGTTCGTTGATGGGAGGTACCTACCGTTCGACCACTGAACAATATCCAATCGCTTGGGTTAGCCGCCCACGTAGCAAATCATCCATGCCCCCAAAACGGCACCGTAACTGGAAGGAGGGATGTTGGGTAAATTCATATGAGGTACTAACATACTGTATAGTCTCCACGGTGTAATGCATTTGGTCAACGCACCGCCGGTAGTACCCTAGTTTTTCAATAGTCAGCATCTATCCTATACTTTGGACATTTTGCTGTCACAGCCAATTTCTGGACGACACCTTAAAGTTCCAACCACTTTTCCAACGGCATCCTACCGCTGACAGTAGTTGTTTGGGTTTAAATACACTATGGATGTTTGTGAATATCAGGACCGAATGACTTAAGGAGTGTGGCGAAAAATCGATGCGCCATGTGTTCGTTTTATTGTGAATGATAACACAGCTTTGCTGGCAGATGTAATTCGCTAACGCTTGGATTGTAAATCTTGCCTTAAAAAAGAATACCCACGGTAGTCGAAACGTCGGCGAATTACATCTACCAACATTGCTGCGTTATTAACATTATATCATTCATAATAAAAACAATATGGATGTCTTATCAATAGTATGATTTGCATACGGGTGGATGAACAAAATTTCTCCGAAAAATTCCCCAGACTCTTGTAATACTGAAAAAAACAAATTATCGTCAGTAAAAAAAATACAAGGCAAAATATGAAATGAATTGGATTTTTCTTGTCAAACTTTCATGTTTCCATTCGGAATTCGGACAGGGATTTCCGTGCACAAATATCCGCGACCGGTAGTTGGAACCGGTGGTTGAGTACGATTCTTACGGAGGCCGGTTTGTATGTGAGAGATAGTGTTATTGAACCGGATTTTGCATAACAATTTCCAAAAGCATTAATATGTCGGTCATAAGTGGGGTTTGTTTGCCTATTTGAACGGAGAAAACAAAACCGCATCCACCATTCTAAGGTCGTAAATCGGCAATTAAATTCGGCATTCAACAGCCACGGTATAGCCACCACAAGCGAGAAGTACACGGGAGCAAGTAGAATACCTTGGAGAACAAAAATGCCTGTTATTTTGAAACTGTTCAATCACATTCGCTAACTTCATCAACTTTATTCAGCTATTTCGGCTCTAGTTCAATCTCGTATCATTTAATCAAACGAGAACAGCCACATAGCCCCTAGCCGGTCAATGAAATTCATCATTTAAAAGCGAGCAGGAAATATAGGCTGATTCTGCTGGAACTGACCAGCCGATCATCTTTAATCTTTCTCGGGTCCATTGGCTGTTCGGTGGTCTGGGCAGCACGCCACTCCCCTTCCGCCTCCTCCTCCAACTAGCCACCGAATTTGTCACGGAAGTCCTGTCTCCTTCAGCCTCGTCCATCGAACTAGATCGGAAGATGATGATTCAAAAGTTGCCATCACATTCACGGTTGGTACTGCCCTACTGGTCATTTAGCTTATCTTGTCGAGAATCTTTAAACTAATCTGATTTCTAGATATGGGATGGCCGTTTCTTCCCCTCGCATCTACCGTCGACTGGTCAGGACAAAACGGACATAACATTCTTGTTTACAAGAAAAGACATTGCAGCTTGCAAACAATAATTCGAATATTTGAAGGCCGTTAAGGGCTGAAGAGGAAAGTAACGCTTAACCGTTTCTATCGGCTTTCTTTTGATCTGAAGACAGCTGACCGGTGGCGAAAAATAGTTTACAGTAGATAAACACGCAAGGCAAGGGCTTTGAAAACGCATTTATCTGGAAAAATATCACCGTTTTGCACGCGAAATTCCGTTTGATCTTGACCAAAAACATGCAACTTCTCATTTCCGCTCTGCAACTTAATGATGTTGTCTCCCCACGGCGGCTTATAAACATGACCGTGCATAGGGGCAAAACAATTGAGATGAAAGAGTGCGATTAGATCAAAAGTCTATTCATTGGTTTCGTCTGTGTTACTCGCGACATGGATTAAAGAGGCATCGGAATGACCAACATCACAGACAGCATTGAAATGCTAACAGAAGTAAGCACTGTCCTAAACTATTCATCACTTAGCTACTAATGTTATAAGTGTTGTTGTTGTTATTGTTTTATTTGTTTTAGTGGTCACTCTGGACACGCGAACGGCGTATGATAAGTAGAGAATCGATGCTGCTCATGTTTGGATGGAACAGACCTATACAACCCAGACGCTTGGCTCATCCGATATTGTCTAGAAGGATCCGAGAGTTGGTGCTCTTTTGATCTAACAAGAAGAAGGAATGAAACCCCAGTTTGATTAATTCCAGACTGAATCAAGGAACGAATCTCCCGTTTTTCGTTACCGTAAGAGCCTTTGGTTGCAATTTGTGTTGGATAACAGTGCAACAAATTATGATCGTTTGTGTTCATGACTTTCACCCGTAACTTCTCGGGAAGGATTCAAGGCCGCGATGAGCTTGGTGTGGTTCCCAAATCAACGGCTGCATGTCTTTTCACAGGATCTGTTTGGCCTTTTTAGTTCCGGCAACTCATATTCGTTGTTTTCCCCCGACGAGTGCTAGGCTGCACAAATTAGAATTTTTGTGACAAGCAATGAGAAATTTGAGCAAACTTGAAAATCTCACAAAAACGGAATGCATCCTCACAGCAGACTTCGTAAATGAACAGCAAAAAATGGATTAGAGATTATCTGATTATACATATGACTTGAAGTTGGTTTTTTCAAATATTCTTGCATCTCTTGTGTTGAGCTTGAATGAGATACTTAGTCGGGGATACAAAGTCGGTGGCTTTTTTGATATGAGAATGAGTAACCTACCTCGATACCCTTTTCGTACTGTGAACTAGTGTTTCTTGTCTTCATTGTTTGAAGCAGCTTTCGCCAAGGCAGCCCGAGTTCGACTCCCCGGCAGTGCACAAGGGGATAAGGTCATGGCTTTTAGATGTGAAGCTCGCGGGTTCGAATCCTCGCACCGTCGGTCAACTGACCCACTTAGCAGCCTTCGGCTGGCCGCATCCCATTCCTGAATAATGATGAACATTGTCATTTCATTATTAACGAAAATAAAATGGTTTGAAAAAATGACGCTTTATGGAAACTTCCAGCTCTGTTCAGAAAGGTTTGGTTCTAGTAGTATTGGTATGAATCCAGTTCACATTCCATTAGCTGCGACTTGTGCCACTGAAACAATTCTTCGCTGTCGGATTGCTGAGGACTCGCTGCACACGAATTCCACTCCAGTTCGTGTCAGGTTTGCTAGTTCTTCCCCAACCGTAAGAGATTCCGAGTAGAAATCGTGGTAACCCGACCAGTATGAGATGAACTAGGAAACGTTGAACAGGAGGCAAATCGCAAATAAAATACAAACAAAAACATCCCGGGGGGTGAACTAAAAGTAATGACGCAGTTGTCATTCAAAATAGACGCCGTGTAAATCGTATCAGGTCCGAATTGGGTTCAGAGTGCACCGAAAATCGATGTGTTTAATATTGGTTGAGAGCATAAAGTTTTTTGACAGATCCGAACAAAGAAACTACCTCAAACCTTTAGCCCATTATCGTTTGATTGCAAAAAATGAGCCGGGGTTGATTTTTCAAGTGAATCGAAATGACAGTCAAAGCCGTAATCTCAACAGACAACGCCAAGTGCTACAGCTGAAAATGTTCAAAGTGAAAAGGTATACAAGAACTTTGGCAACAAACCTATGTCGATACCACTGTCCAAAACCCCTAGGAAGGTGAAGTTCTACCAATGAAATAAGGCATGGATTGTCTAAACAATCAAGTTGTTAGATTCACGTAAATTCAAATAGCTCAGTCATTACGCTAGTCTGGATTATTCTCGACGGTTCATCGAACATGAACACTACATGATAAACCGATCACATCAAATCTACTACTACTACTACTAACTACTAATACTACTACTACTACTACTACTACTACTACTACTACTACTACTACTACTACTACTACTACTACTACTACTACAGAACTATCAAACATCAAATTTATGTGCACCTCTGCAGTAATATCTTCACGTCCTACAGAGCGTTTCAATATTCGTGGCCTAAAATTCCAGTAACAGATATGGGCTATATATCATGCAGTATTGATGTTCGATGAACGCTTGAGAACCATCCTGCCTACCACAATGACTAAAACGTGGACTGAAGAAGGTAAATTAAATCAGCTGAGTGATCATTTTATAACTCGTGATTAACTTTCGTTAGGGAAATGCACTATACTTTTGTCTTTTAGCGGTGGGCGATTAAAAGCTATTGGTTCAACAAGGTAGTGTTTTTCAACAAGGGATCTTGTTTTCAAAGCTTGACATTGAATAAATTACGTTTCCCAATCGAAATGTCCAAGAGTAGTGGCTGCTGACTCGTCACGTCCATTACCTTGGTCCAAGGTCAACACAGCTGAGGTGGAACAAAGCTAATTACACCGATCGATATGCTGAGCAAGAACGCCACTTGAAATCGGTCAGTCACTGATAATCATAGAAGACCTACGTAAGCGACTTAACTAATAAACAGATGCTTGTGTCTGCTCAACTTGGTTTTTCTCACTGAGGTTAGCGAGAATGCGCAATAGCGACCAGGAATTGGAATCGAATGAATATTTCTCGGGGCAAAATAGAGCGGACGTCTTTTCCCCTTTTCTGCATTTACAAAATACACGTGACAGAAACACGTGCGCCATTCAGTTCGTATGTTCATCGTCTACACTCTCTCCTCATGTGTACCGTTGCCCTTCTTATCTAACAAGATATGCCACAATATCTGCCCATCAGCCTTCCTTTTATTCTGCAACACTGTTCGCAAAATTAGCAAACCATTCCAGTAGGTTGATTACTTTCGTGGATTTGACGTACTAGTCATTCGCCTCTTGAATTCTTACAACGGACAGCAATCGACCACTGCACAGAAATCTGATAATGATTCAGCTGACAAGGGTTGTTTGCCAAAACGTTCTCTTCGCTGTCGTAGCTGAGGGCGAAGGCAAACAAAAGAAGGCGACATAGACACCAAAATCCGCTACTCTGGTAAGTAACTGATAGTTTTGCTTCGGAACGCTCGCGTGCAATGTTGCCATGGTTAGGTCGGCCCTGGGTTTTTCCTCCCTGAGTGTTGTTTCCTCTAGTGCAGTTTTTTCTCCCTACACGTGTGCACTTGTGTCCGTGCGTCAGCGAAAATTTGTCCTATAGCATAAAGTACGCAGACGGCAACCTGGCAAGTGTGGCATTTGGGCTGTGACCTCAGTGGAATGTAACCTACCGCCCCTAAGTTATCACTGAGTCGATAGCGCTGTTCGTATGTCCCATTTTGCTTATTACCATTGGGATGTACGTCAGAACAGTCAAGCTTTAGGAATCAAGATAATCAGAATAGTGTTTGCATCTTGCTTCTCGACCAGGTTAGCCGCACACTATGGAACAGTTGTTTTCTTTATTTATACCGTTCAGGTTTGCAAATTCTGGTCGCCATCGGCTCACGAGCACATAACATGATTTTTTTTGATCAGATTTGGTGGCCTGCTGTTTCACGATGCGTGTATCCTCCTCGATATAGAACACGAACCCCCGGGCAGATGTTATTGCACATTGTTTTCGAAGTGTTGAGATTCATAAAACATCTGAGGAAGTTGGTGACCTGGGACTAATGTTCACGAGTTAACTCATAATGAGGGATGTCGATAGAAATTCCATTAAACTTGTGATGTTATCCAGCCCCCGGCACTAGGGAACTAGGTAAAAGTAAGCAGATCGTTTTAGACTGTAAGTAGCCGAGGTACGGGGACGACACGGACAAACCATAAGCACAAACTTCAGCTCGCTGGTGGCACAAAGGCTCTTGATATCGTGAACCGCAGGGCAGGTATTCTTGATATAACGGCTGAATGAATGTACCAAGAATAATCATTTCAATTAATCAGTCCATGAGTTAGTGAGGCAGTCAGTCAGTCAGTCAGTCCAGTCTGCCTGTATGCATGTAGTTCATTCAATAGGTCATTCTGTGAGTCAGTCAGTCACGTATTCAGTCAATCAGTCAGACAACCAATTAACCAACTAGTCAATCAATCTGTCTATCTATCCGACTGTTTGTCTGCCTGTATGTCTACCTATCAGTCGAGCCAAGATCACAGTCCATATGGCTGTATATTACTCCACGAATTCAGTCAGCTGCTTACTATTTGATCGTCTCTTGGTCAACCATTTGCCGAAATAACTGCCTGAGCCTCTTCACTCTCTGATTTCACTCATCGTGTGCTCTGAATGGGATGAAAACAAAATAACAAAACAAGCAATCATCGACATCTTGTTTTCCCCTCAAATCAAGCTAATTTTTTTCAAAATTTATTTATTAAAATTCAACGGAACATTTGTGTTCATTTTCACTAACTTTCATGAGTATTTTTTACTTTCACTTGGACGCAACCAATTTTATTTTTACTACCACTCTACCCGGTTCTCATCTCACTCAGCATCTAGGTATCTTGCTCACCAGATTACTTGTTGGCATATGTACTATCACGTTCTTGACCCATAGCATAATCTGGTAACTAAGGCGTCAATTAGTAACGAGACAATAATTTGTTCACTTCAGTACAATCAATTTAAGTGAAATCAATTTGAAGCAAACATTTTCATATTGCGCAAAGTGATTTACGGTAAAAGAAGCAATCCACCCGCATAACTTCGTTTTTTACGTCAATAATGGGCTGAATTAAGATAAAATCTCGAATACAAACTAATTTCGCCTTACAGGTCTACGTGTTCCCCTCATCCACGTGTTCCTTGCTTTCTTTTAGTATCTCCCGAATGCGGTTTGGAGAGCATCTAGGATCGAATTGGAGAATATTATCACTAACGAAAAAGTAGAAAGTGACAAAAGCAGACAAAGAATTCGGCGGTTGGAAAAGGAAAAATGACAAATCGAAGGAAAGGAAACAACTTAATTCACGAACAATGAACAATATCGTTTGGTAGTTCGCGATTGGAGAATTAGTCTCATCGTAGTTCCTCGCGAATTGGAGTACATACTGTTGAAATGAGGACAATTTGCGTAAGCCTACTGAAATAGTATCATTCAGTATCATGTTTAACCCAGGCCATTTCAAAGAAAATACAAATGAGAAAGGAAAAATGACGAAGCAAAGACACCGTTCACTGAACAGGAGTCTACATGAACTCTGTTTTCCGGATAAGGCGTTCATTGTGGAAGGGGAACGCTGGATAAAATATACCGCGAAATAGGAAACGCATTGAAGTCGTTGCACAAAGTCCTTAGGAGGAACGGGTTGACGAACTTGTCCACGAGAATGACTGAACATCTGGTGTGGTGATTGTTGTATGTGCGACAGTCAAGATCAATTTGTGGTAGTTGTTATAGGCCTGCCATCGTGTGCTGCGTTTTGAATGTCTGTCTATGATTGTAATGGTGGTAGTGATGGTAGTGGTGATTATGATGTCGATAGTGACAAATGAGATGAAGCAAAATAGGCGGGGTTTAGTCTATAAATTAAAACACTATCGGTCTTATCATATTTCGACACAAAAGGAAATTCGTCCGTGCTAATAATAACTTAAAACAGATCTTCATATGGTGGTGTGAGAGAGACATCCGAAATAGTTCGTTGCGAATTCATTGCGAAATAGTGTGATGGGTAAATGATTAAGCACGGGAATGTTCTTGTGTGGGGCATGGGTGGATGTCGGGTTTGAAAGATTCGCATGGTCACGTAGTTGATCGGCAAACCGGGATGCATTATGAATAGAGAATGAGGAATGATAGAAACACTCGTCAGAAAGACGGGTGGTTGCACCAAAAGCGATCCCCCGTGAAGGTGAACCGAATGTCTTGTGAAACTAGCGGCAGGCAGTCACTCGAAGAATAGTGTTCGAATTGGATTATCAATGTTGTTTTCATTTGACAAAGGAGTCACTCAACCGAACCGTTAGATGATGGACCATATACCGTTGTCATAATGTGACATAAACCCTAGCGGTTTGGTAAATTTCCGAACTTACGGGGGCTGGAATTGATTACCGCGGCTTCTGAACATTTTGGTTGATATGTCGAAAACGGAAATCTCCTGTTGGAGCTAGGCTTTTTGCAGTAATTTCAGATAAGTTCTCGAAGATAGACACATTCATGCGTTAATGTGTTACGCGGACAGTGGCAGTCAGAATGTGATTAGGTTCATTTGCCCAATAGGGTTAGCGTGGATGCGTGGAACAGGAATATCGAAAACAGATAACTTACGGAATCGGAAAACGTATGAGGACGAACCTTATCTAGTTGGCAATGCAAACATTATTTGATCCGCAATACAATATCAGAGTTCATCTGTGACCAAAAGAAGCGAGCTAGAACGTGCTCGCTTGAAGCTGGAACACCGGGATGGGAAGTTGAGTGAAAATGGTTGAAAATAATTTTACGATAATTGATTGGAACGAGGATCCGGAACGGCCGGTTGATCAGCTGCATCCACGGGTGTCAGGCGATCATTTTCATCGTGAAATTCCGAACGATTCGCCATGGAGCGTGGAAACAGTGTACAGATGTTCCACTATTGTTAGGAATCCTCAACAGTGCATATCCATCGCCGGAACTGGAGCTCGAACTGAGGCTGTGTAATTGAGTCGAATGCCATAGTCATTGTTGTAGGCAGAATGATTCTCAAGCGTTCATCGAACATCAGTACTGCATGATATATAGCTCATATCTGTTACTGGAATTTTTAAGCCACGAATATTGAAACGCACTAGATGAAAGGCTTTCGAATGAAGACGAACTACTCTGAAGGACGTGTAGACATTATCTCAGAGGTGCACATAAATGTGATGTTTGATAGTTCTGTAGTAGTAGTAGTAGTAGTAGTAGTAGTAGTAGTAGTAGTAGTAGTAGTAGTAGTAGTAGTAGTAGTAGTAGTAGTAGTAGTTAGTAGTAGTAGTAGTAGTAGTAGTAGTAGTAGTAGATTTGATGTGATCGGTTTATCATGTAGTGTTCATGTTCGATGAACCGTCGAGAATAATCCAGACTAGCGTGATGGTTAACGCGTCCGATTCACAATTGTTTGTCCCGGGTCCCCGTCACCGTTGTATTTCCAGCGCGATCGATGCTTACTGCTGATGATTCTCAATGCAAATGAAATGACTTTAATAATTTTCAATGACAAATTGAATTTCGGCCCTCTATGACTATTCATTCCGAAGTTCACATTAAATCCCTTACTATTCCGAGCTGCGTATGCTGAATCTCGGATGTGCGGATTGTTGAGCGTGAATGATACGAGGTATGAGTTGCACTTGTGTGTGCACGATCGTCAGTGAATTCGTCAAGTTCATCCTGTTTTTATTTTCAGCAAAGCTCTTGAGTGAACCCCGGGGCATCAGATGTAGAAAAGCAGAAATATTGTTTCGCTACCCGACCACAATCTGTCAGTCGATGCTATCTCTAGAACGGTATTGCTTATTCCTTTTGGTTCTACCCAAAACAATAAGTTCAGGCCAACAAAAAACCTAGTTCACTAAACAAAACTATATTGATAATTCATGACCAGCATCCATCGGTCCAGTAGTGTGCTGCTTTAGTGGACCCATTCCCAAAGCCCGGTTCTCTCGTGCATCTTTCATTTGGCTAATCAGTCGAGCCATCCAGTGCGATTTGGTCGCAGACGTGTCGCTTGGCTGATGCCAATGATGATCCAATATCCAGTACCCTTGAATCTTCCATTGTTTGATAAGATAGGTCAAATATGGTTGGTCTAGGTTCATACGGTTTTATCCCACTCTGCACATAGCCGACATTTCCCTCGCATTTTTACCTTCTAGTCTATCGTTTTTTGGTCAACCTCGAATCGGACTCGTATGGTTTAGATTTTATTGTTGTCAATGGATGCTTTTCCACACCGGCCACCAGCTCCTATGTACGTCACCACAGTTACTTCTTGTCCAGCATCGTCATTTCTCTGTTCCGATTACTGTTCTTCAGCAGGCCAGTCCTATCTCTAGATCGTTATCGTCCTTTCTCGATATCTCAACTGAAAACAACCGTAGGCAACCGGCCCGCAGTTCCTCGCTTGTTAAGTCAAGTCACAGTTATTGGATCCTTTGCTTGCACTATTGCTCCCGTGCGATTGCCACTCATTCATCGGTAGACGCATTTCACGCGATTTAGTACATGGCTTTTTTTGTCGAATCCAGACCGCTTATCCTGATTGGTTGGCCCAGCTCGAGATGTAGCGTTCTCGGTTCGCATATCCGCACTCTTGCCTTCTGATCACGCCACTGCCTGGTAGCCAATGGGATGACGCGGTCTCACTGTGATCTTGCGTTCTGCATTTGCTCGCTGCCTGGCATGATCGAATTACTTCCACGCCAGTGTATTAATCTTATTTTTCATCTTTTACTTCATTTTTTAATGAAATAACAATGTACATCACTTTTCAGAAAAGGAGCCGCGGCCAACAGAAGGCTGCCGATTGGTAAAGTTGATCGGCGGTGGGTGGATTTGAACCCGCGACCCGCGCATCCAAAAGCCACGGCTCTCACATCCAAAAGCCGCGGCCTTATTCGATTAGCCACCGCCGGCAGGCCGGCCGGGGGTCGGACAACCACTGATAGCCAATGAAACAGCTGTAACAGACTCGGGCGCAAAGCCAGTCATTATACCATTCCCTCATACTTCTTAAGTATCACTCAGCAGCTAAATGACTCGTCTGATGGAGCAGCAGATTAAATCTTGCTCTGCTCACTTCTACACAAATTATCACTGATGCCGAGACCTAGTTGCATACCGTCAAAGTGTGCTCCGTAGCGGTCCAGTGGTCGGTTTCCAACGGGCCGAATTTGCCGTCACAATAAACACTCTACAGGTTTTCCCATCGCGTCATACGTATTCTGATGTCAGTATGAGAACGGGGACGCAAATCTGTCCAGTCATTTCATTATGCGTTTCTTCTAATCGTAGTGCTACGCATGCCTTGTTTGTACAAGTTCACGTTGCTCATACAAATGTGAAAATACAAATGTCAGTACCGGTGTGTGATATATGCACACCGGAACTAGATTGGATTTAAACAATGGGAAATCAATGTGTTCCCAAATTATCTCCCGAATTATGTCGAGATCAATCGAAATTAAGTGAAAACAATTCGAAACTGCCATGCAGCTGAGTTACTGAGATCTCTTATAGATGGCCGTTAAGTGTAATCCATCTCGTTTAAGCACATCCGCGTGCATGTGTAGTGTAATTTGCTTCGAACGTCTGTGCGCTACCCTACGATTTACGAGTAGATCTACATTTGGCAAGTCTTGTTAAGGACAGACAATTTGTTTTTATCCTGTCTTGAATATCTTTGACACAAGTCCCTAAACGCTTGACCTCATTCCGAAATAACATCTGAAATGCTGCTGTGTGCTCAAGAAGTCCCGAAAAACTTTGTTTTTTTTGTTCAATTCTATTTCAGCTACTGATGAACAATGCATTAGCAGGTTTTATTTTGAAAACTCCATCGGTTTGAATGGGTGAGAAATAACTTTGAAAATTTCCGCAAAATAACTCACGATCATGATTTATAACCACGATTTTATGGTAACGGATTAATGACATGTCGAAATTACCATGACATCATAAGCAAATGAAAGTGAGCATCGTTCGTGTATGATAGAGAGTCACAATAGCCGGGGGAGACAGTCCCACGACTGGTCTGGTCCACCTTGATCATACCATAAAAGCGGCTTTTTGGACGGCTTTTTAGCACATTTGTCAAAATGACCTCGGGGATTGGTCATGTTAAACATCATCCCACTTATATCTTCATCTTGTTTGATGCGATAAACACAATAGGAGAATTATGCAAAATTTATTTTATTAATGATTCTGTGGAGTCAAAATACTTGGACGGGGGAATCATTCTGTACAATGGATTGGGTCTTTCTATCGATTTGGAATAATTGATCAAACTACGCAAGGAAGCACTGGATGCGTGGGTCAAAACCCCATTGCCTATTCTATCTTCTGGAAATAAACAGGTTCGTGATCGTTCTGTCCCACTGGACGTATCACTGTCCAAATTGGCCAGGTTATTCACAGGGGCAAATTTGCGAAGCCCACAGGCCGGCACTTGGGAACTGATTTCACGATCTCGAGATTGCGTATTTACCAACGATTGTAACGACTTACGCTCCGGACATCGGGGTGAAGTTGACCTTTTATTGCGACTGTTGCTGCTGCTTCCGCTGGCTCCGCTGCGGCGGTCGAGTCCGTTCCCGGGAATAGTTACCCATTCGTCAACCAGTGGACATGAGAGCAAGCGGAAATCTTCCGGAATTTGTAGAATGCGACTTTTCTGTTTGGACAGTTCGCTAACTTGACCCACTAGAATTCGATCCACATAGTGTAACAATATATCCCTGTCGGTCGGACAACTTTTGCAAAATGATTCCAACTGATAAATGCGACTTAAATACATCCACAAATGGGTGTGTTTCACGGGGATGCGGAAACCGCGGAAATATGCGCCAGCCACACGTAGATGTTGCAATTTCGGCGCCAGCGCGCAGTCTGCATAGCCAGGCTCGTCCCGGTCCAGAAATCGCTTCCCCGTCTGAGAACGAGGGGAAACAGAAGGCGAAATAGGAGTTGGTAGTGAATTTTCGAAACATTTGTTTTGTTGTACCAACGAGATCACTCGTGTGAGCGAACGTTCAAATCATTGTGTAGCGTGTAAATTCATTTTTATTCGTACTGAATGCAAAACCATTATGGACAGGGAATGATGGGGGAAAAACGTCGTGTCGAACCGAATCAAAAAGACACATTGAAAAAGTGATAACGGACTGGGAAATTTGATTGTTCAACTTCTGTGATCCAAGAATTGTTCCCGGAAGCTGATGCGCGATTGTCTGTCTATGTACGCCCACAGGCCTTATCTCAAACTGCGAGTGAAACAGCTGTTGCATGGTATAGACACAAAAATGATGAAAAGGCAATGAAAACAACCTAGGTCACTGGTCTTATCGCTCTAGATTTATAAAATCCCGAGGGACTTACAGGTACAGGCTTCCTGTTAGACAGTGAATATTGTTTTTGTGTCTAGTTTTTAGACATTCGGTGTTTATGGCAAACGCCAGTCTACCATACCGAGTCTTATTTTTTGTTCCTCTCACGGGTCGAAGAAGTCACGTGGAGATCAACAGATGACGTGACAGTATGGAATGAGGAACTGCACAGCGAACTTAAGTAAAATAGGTGCCCCACGTCATCGTGGTTGGTGCCCGAAAGATCCGTCAATAGGAGGGCTGGAGACACTAAAAGATACGACAACGCACCACAGACAATGACAATCGAGTTGTCACTTCCCGTTTAATAAGAATAGTTGAAAATGGCACAGTTAGAGTGGATTCGATGTCGGGTACCAAAGCGTTCTTTTATTCTGCCGCCGCTTTGGGCCTACTTCTTGTTCACCTAGCATACTGATATCTCCTGTAGCTACTTATAACTCCCTGAGGAAGGCAGTGGGTCACTGGGACTCTTCCTGATGTTTAACGCCGGACGACGGTGATGATAACAATAATGACAGTGTCTAGTTTGTGAGCGAAACTCAATGCAGGTGAATGGTAATCTATGGCAATAGTGTGTGGCGTAAGATATCATAATACGAAATGTCGCAGTTGCGAATGGTAAAGTATGGAATGGCACTCAGTCCAAAAAAGTAAATCCATACACCAGCGAACTAAGCGACCGAGTACGACTTGAGCGAATTCCAAATGAATCTAATAACTAACTAGACTTATGCTTGTTTGTTACATGCATCGACTACTATCCAATGCTGGATACGCGTTTCCAAATCTTCTATAAAGAACACGATATTTGTTACCAAGTTTAAGTCACCAGCTTTGGTGATAAGTTGTTTGATTTTACCGAAGCGTCAGATTATTTTCCAAGGTTCTTAGCTATTCTCATAAGGGAGCCTGCAACAAGGTCATCCTGGTGAATGATACCGTGGGACAAAGTGTTGCTTGACGGGACCGACTGACAGACAAGACAAAGTAAGAAAGTCACTAAAAAGAAGTCTTTTCCGTAATTTGTCACCAAATCTGCGAGAGCAATTGATTCCAACATTCCGATAGGTGAGTTGTCAGTCTGTACATTGTGACGGGGAAATGTGTCCACTGAAAAATCTCACAAAAGGTAGAGCATTAGAAGATTTTGCGATTCCGTCAGGCAAATAGTTGCCTACGCGGTGTGCATCTGCGTGGGAGTACAACCATTCGGTTAATTCGTAAAGAATCTGTAGCGCGAGATAATATCTTTTGGGACAATTTTTAAAAATTAGAGGATTAATGTGTGGATGTCGTTGTGTCTAGAAAGGTGTTTAGCGGATCTAGACACAGGTTAGAAATAACCCAAAAGTAGAAGGCAAAGCATAACAATGAATCCAGGATGTATTCTGCGTGAAAATTTAATTGGAATAGGCCTTGCCAATTAATCCATACGTTTCGACTGCCTTCCCAACTGATTGAGGGGACACACAATAATGTGCAAGCCAAAAAAGGAAGATGGTTCGATAAATTCATTTTGCGTTCAGTCAGTGGCTTTCTGCTGCCTGACTGTTAAAATGTTGTCACTTGTTTGCTCTTGTTCTGTTGCCCTGGGTCCTGGCTATGATTGTCCCGTACACGTTGCTAGCTACGCGCTGTTTTAAACCGAACACAAAATAGCAGCTTACTCACAGATTTGGAGTACCGGCTACAAGTACCACCAAGGAAGGGAAGATTGGAGCGCTGGGAAATCCAATGTTAGGGAGCTAAAATATCACACATTCTCTATACCCATCGGGTCACTGGAAACCATTGGAAACCATTGGAAACCATTAGAACCTGAGAGATCGAACTGGGACGTTGACCACGAGGGCGAACGATCATAAGGAATAAGAAATCCACGTACGCACTATGCATCCAAAAGTCAACGCCACGAGCCGGAATCGCATCGACGACCTATCATTTTCTGGGCAGGTGCTATACCCCTGAGGTACCGTGGACACGGCTCTCAGACCAAAATTACGTAAATGAACATCCAACATTGCACGAACCACTATCACAAGGACATATAGCTACTAACTTGGCTTTAGTCACTGGACTAGTCTCGTCGGTCATTTTCTAACAGAAGTGAACAGCAAAGCTAAACAGGATCCGAAGGACATTTTGATTAATCTTCAATTGTTCCAAGGTGGCCCGAGAAGCTAGGTTTTATTTAGAATGGAAAATCGATTCCCAAAAAGAATAAATTACTAGGGTAAGCGATACTAATGGATTACTGCGCATCTGCGTGAATGCAACAAGGTGTAAAATGTCTGCGTAAAATGGTGGGATACAAAATTATTTTGGGTATAAAATTACGAAACAGGCTTTCTAGCTTTCCGAAAACGACTTTGGAGGTAGAGAAGCTAAATTCCTGATAAGTTTCTGACAAAGATTGGTATTGAAACCATTGCATGATGGTCATGAATAACTCAATCGCCATGTGACTTCATGACTTTCATAATTGTACGATTCTCTTCGCAAGTACAATTTTGTCTTATTTTTGTTTGTAACTCTCAATGTGCTTATGCTATGTAAATTGGACTCGGAACAGATCAGCCATACGCAGTCAGATTAGCAGCAATTGCATCAACGACTGAGTTGCACAAATTGTGGAATGAACAGCTCGAGGTTTCCGGGTCAAACTGTGTCCGTTCCCGAATCGATCATTTGTAGCTCCGAAATCGTAGACAGTGATCTCGTGATAGCCCTGTGTGATGCTGACGTCCTGTCTCCTTTTTGCTTGGTTACCCTAAGATTAAAGACAAGGAAATGACGAACTCAGACGAGGGAACATTTACGAAACTGTTTGACTAATTGGGATTTCTGACGATAATGTGACGTACAGTCGGGAGCCACCTTTTCAACGTCTTTTGGGGGAAGTTAAACAAGGTAAGCATTGATTCTGTTTCTGAAGCATATCATTCTGATCGAAGCCAAGCACTGCACACTGATAAGTGAATTGCGAACAAAGGGACTGAAAGTAATTGTTGTGTGCTGATCCCGTTACTGAAACTGTATAGTCTCATTAGTTTGCTGGGCTCCGGAAAAGCTATACATGAACTACCGTCTATAAGGGCATAGCAGTAACAGCGATCACATAGTAGAACTGTTACCACAACATACGCTGAGCCCCAATAACAAAAAGGTCATTGGGCTTCTTTTTTCTCATGAACGATAATCTCATGCATTTCACACTTGATTTTTGTCATATAGAAACGCATGCTGCGCGGGCAGATATCCGTCTTTCCTCAGAAGTGGAAGTCACGAGGAAGCCACGCCTCCTCAAGCGTCAGAAGTCTGCTGATCCGCACGAGTTGTCCGCATCCTCTTCAAATGTTGTTAGCGAAGTATTGGAATCGAATTTATCATAACTGCTGAAGCTTATCTGGGAAACCGAGCAAATATGTAAGAATTGGTGCAAACCAGTGGTTGAAGAGATGGATAAAAATGACAGTAGATTCTACTGTGAAAATCGTAGAAGAATCAGTTCAGGGGACAGTACATCCAAACTGTCAACAGGGTTTAATCCCCACCCGATATCTGGTCCTTACGATGGGTGTGCGCATGAGAATCAAGCTGTTTTCCATTAGATGAGGGCTACGTCAACCACATTTTCACTTTGCGGCAAATATCAGAACACACACGCACACAACTTCCATAGACCCACGATTTCTGCGTTTCGTGATCTGAAAGCGACGTTTGACTAGCCCAAACTTGCAGTTCTGCGGCCTTGTCTCTCACTGAACACAGGGCCAGAAAAAGTCATTCCTTCTTTTCAGTCGCCAAAAGCGAACCGCCGAAACGGAACCGGTGTTCAATTGAGTGGAACACAAAAAAGTAATATTCGTCAGGTTTGTCCTCTCACACAGTTCCCCATCGCCTTGACAATCTAAATGGTTATGGGAATCGTCATATCATCAAGGGATTGGATATATATATATATCTCAGAGTCTAAAGAGTCTGACTTAGAATAGGTGGATAGTGCCGTGCTTGCGAGTGATTACCCGAGTTACGTTAAAAACACAGTGCACTCATGTTTGGGATGTGCTTTGCAACTCGGAAGTGCAAAATATCGCGACATAATTGGACTGGATAAAATCCGAGTGTCGCTTTCTGATGGAGGTGTTCGATGAAATGAACCAGTTTTGTTATTCAACCAGTTGCATCTCACGAGAAGGTTATACATTGGATAAATCGTCTTCGCGTATACACAAGGCTCGATTGGCTTCTACTACTCGGAGACATCTCCGGGCTCTGCACGATATCGACCTGTCGATCAAAGATCTTGTTCACATTGCAGTGATAAGTTCGTTTCTCTCAGATGGCTTAGAATCCTGGTTGTTGAGGACAGAAAATATCCGAGGACTTTCGGTGTTCGAACACAGTTGTTTTCGAAGTGTTGTTCAAATTAGGTGGACATGTCCTAATGTTGACTCTGAGGTTATAAATTGTGAATTTGTTTCCAGAACTGAGGTACAAAGGACAGAATTTTGTACAAATAGTTTGACGGATTAATGCTTAATAGCATCCGAAATTTTCCGAATATCTTTAGAAAAGTCGTACAAAACTGCCAGGTACGCGTGGTGAAAATGTGACCGCCCACATGCAACTGCTGATTCAATTATTTTGGGTGGTCCGAAATATTCTGAGGAACTGTAAAGAACAATTTACTCGAAGCAGGATGCGGTCAAACAATAACACATTTTCTGCTCGTGGATGGTAAATTCTCCGAATCTTTTTAAGTGTCTCCACGTGTGATTGTTTAATAAACTCAGTCCACCTAGCTCTACTTTCTCCCCTGTCCATGTGGATAAGGCTAACTATCCATTACTCGGCCTTTGTTGATTTCCAGCTAATTACACCATACGTCCACTTTAATGTCACTGGTTTTGTTAAAATGTCTATCGAAATCAGGAAATCTACATCCAGACAACCGCAAGGAAAGGAAACCGCATGTCCGTCGCGGAAAATCAAATAAACCCACCACTGTGGAAATGTCATAATTAAAGCATGAGGATTCGTGCACATCCAAGCACGTGTATTTTCATCCAGCTGTCGCCCTACGTGACACAAGATATGAAGAAACTGCTCTCGGTTTCACATGCAAATGAATCAGTCTGACAGGACATACAACGTTTTTAGTTTACAACACTAAAGGATTTGATACGATTTTCAAAGTATTCTCCATGTAGTATGAATACCCAGCTCACCATTAAGAAACCGTGGAAGCAGTGCGTAGCTTTTTCATCCTTGCTAGGAGTTACCAACTTTGTATAATCCACCCTACTCCAAACTGAGACACGAACTGGGGACGAATGATGGCTAGTTGAACGCTTTAGCCATTAGGCTATGAAATGAAGTACTCAACGATTTGGCCAGTAATGACATAACATATTATCCTCATAGATCACTGAATTTTGCTGTCTACACATCTCTGCAAACCAAGAAGGCAACTCTTAAGTTGCTTTAAATCCTCTACCACCGTAAGCTGTCAAGTAACAAATCTTTGTAGGGCTGATTGTAATGTGTTCACATCTTTTTGATAAGCCGTACGCACATTAGATGTCGGTCATCCGGTGAGGGAGGGTCTGCGGCCTCCAAAACCTGGTGATGCTATTTCATGTGATAGATCATCCTAATTAGCCTAATGACCAAGACTTTAGACTCAATCATTCATACTTGGCCAGCTTCCTATTTCGAGCGCGGCGGATATGTACTGCTAATGATTCCTAACAAGCTGGATGAAACAGCGCTACACTGCTTCCATGGTTTCTCAATAGTGGGTTGGTCGTTCCTACTGTGTGGTGAATACTTTGAAAAATATGCAAATCTCAAAATAAAAACACAGAAATGCAGGTTTAAACTTCAATATACTTTCTTTACTTTTGTCATGTATTTTTACGTGCATTAGACGCGCAATAGGCGTTGCTTCTGACTGTTCAAACCTTAGAATTGATCAATGTGGACTGACTGGCCGACATTTATTTTATCACTTCTAGACTGCAAGCCAAAAGTGTAGAAGATTATCGCCGTGGATTCTACTAGGAAATTCGCGTTGCCTGTCTTTATCGGACGACGAAGAGTCGGTGTACGGATCGGTAGCAAACGTTACTTTAGTGACGTTTACTTGGACAGTGATGATGAGGAATGCTAAAGCATAAGAAGAAAATTCTAGCCAACTGCTTGTCACAACAAAAAGCATGTACTTCAAAATGACAACACATCTTCCCGTCAAAAAGAAAATTGTCGAATGGCCCAATAGCGCATGTGCGTTAGAATTTCTTCGGTGTTCATTCAACCGCTCGGCTATGGGCCTAACTGATAATACGAAGGATTCAGTGAAATGAGGTTCTACGACGAAGTGCAACCTGTCAGTCTTCCAAGGGCTAAAAACGGCATCATCATCATCATCGTTCAGCGTTAAACAGCAAGGCAAGCCTCACTGACAGCTGACTTTTTCCCAGAGTTACGTTTATATAAAAGGAGTGAATATCCAAGGGGAACAGGAAGTAGACCTACACAGGCGGGAAAAGATAAGATGCTGCTGCAGCCAACACATGGGACACAATCTAACTGTACAAAAGCACGTGTTTTCAATCATTCTGATTCAATAGAAAATGACAATACGATCGCCACTGTTCGCGGTTCACTGCCATGTCTTTAAGTGTCTCCAGCCAGCAAGTCGACGAGTCTTTCGGACCCCAACCACGAAGACGTTAGAAACCTACTTTACCTAAGTTCGCTGTACATTTTCTCATCCCACGTTTCCACGTCATCTGTTGGCCCCCACATGGCTTCTTCCATTCCTTAGGAGGAACACAAAATAGGGCACGGTATGGTGGACGAGTGTTCGTCATACGCAACACGTGACCCAACCAGCGTAGTCTACTAAGTTTCATACGCTTAAACAAGCTATTCTCAGAAGTGGCACCCAATACCAGATTCCTAACCTCAATATTACTCACCCGGGTCACTCCATCCAATCCTGGCCATTCTACGTAAACATCCGTGATCGAAAACCTCCAACCCACGAACATCTCCCACACGCATACTCCACGTCTCGCAACCGTACAACAGAACTGAGCGCACTGTGACACAGTACACACGACCTTTCAACTTCAGTGAAATATCAGGCCGACGCCACAAGTGCTTCAGTCCAGAGTAAGCTGCCCAAGCCTTGGATATACGCGTGTTTACCTCCATTCCCGAGCTACCATCGTTCGACACGCAGCTACCAAGGTAAGGTTAAAAGTAGGCCAACAAGAGTTTAGGTTATTATTGTTGCCAGCCGCAGAAAAACCAAAGTATTCACGTTTCCTTGCCCTACCAAACCATCAAATATACATGGGCGCGATCGTAACTAATGCACGTTTCAAGCAGATTAGGGGACGACTTTTCTGTGTCACGTGTAGTTCCACTATTTTCAGTCCCAGGCAATGATAACAGGCTGTTGGCCTTGAAATAGTAATACAAGCGTCAAAAGGACAATCTCGAATGCATGAGATCAGTTAATCTTGATTAGTATGTTATCGGATCGCGAGAAATGTGTCCTTTTCTCAGTTCTCATTCGAAAACAGTCCCAATTTTGTTTGTTGCCCTGAATCCATAGACTCTATACCCAGTCGGGAAAGAATCAGTGATCTGTGACCTGCCTCAGCATAAGTAATTAGTTCTGCCAACACTGTCTCGAACCAAACTGGAAAACATCCTTCTTGAATAATTAACCATTTCTTGTGACGATCTACGACGCTTGTGTGTCTTCTTTCGATAGCTAACACAACGCTAACATTTATTCTCCAGAGAGAGTCTTCGTGATATTTCCCCATAGATTGTAGAGTTCATCCAAGGTCATATTTCTGTGTACTGATGTAAGGTGAACAGCCCAAGTACGTTGTGCACTTTTGTGCTCAATGGATGACCTTGAAAGTGCATTGAAATCGCGGTTGTTCTGTCTAGCTCGCTAACATTTTCCCAGGTTTTTTCAGTTGCCCATGCGCTTGTGAGTGGCCAGGTATTAAGACAATGTCGTGGTGCCTGATGCTCGGGTGACTGAGTAAGAGGGATAGGGAGACTATTTCAAATCTCAGCGAATAACCGGACGGCTGAACTCACTGAGATGTTCGTGAACGGTTTAGCTCTTTTCAATTCTGTGTTCGTTTGTGATCATTCCAGGACAAATCCACCTTCACTGCTTTAAACCACGGCAATATTATCAAACTGTTCCCCTTGACGTGTCCGCACCATTCCACTCCTCCATTCAAGCGCCGGATTCCTGCAAGTCTTACTGCATACACACCGAAGCAGTGATCGCACCTTCTGCTGTTTTGGTCACACTGCGTCGTGTTTTCCTGAGTAGACCAGTTTTGCCCAATTCTCTGCTTGTTGGCAATCCCCTCTACATCAAGATGGCGTTCGGGTGAGGTGCTGCGTGGGTGGGGGCTCTGGTATTCAGTTTGCGACACGTTCACTCCAGCACTTTTGGTCGAAGGACGATCTACGCGAGTAACGACAAGAACAATGTCGCCGTTCAGGGAATGAACAGTCTGAAGAAAAAGAACGCCTGATAAGCCAATGGAATGTGGAAAATGGGGATATTCAAACACTCCATTGTCGGAATAACGAGAGTCGACGAAATAAGTTTTGGGAAGTAAATTCACGAGAACCGGCACAACGAGCAATACTTATCCCACCCCAGAGGGAGGGGGTAAGGTGGGTGAACGATGGAAGAAAACCTGAAGATAAGATGGATTAGGTGTAAGAAATGCTAAGTCTAACCTGCCAAGAAGACAACACCTTTCCTAGAGCAAGAATCTTCTTATGAACGCCGGCGGGATAAGCTAGAGCCCAGTGGGCTCTAGGTCTCCGGATTGGAACCAACTTGGAAACCCGCCGTGCAATTTGAAAGTAAAGACTATGACAACGCAGAGCTTTTCCAGAAACCTTGTTTGCAAAATGTCCCGGTGACAGTATGGTACAAAATATTTGTAGCATTTGTCAGCTGGCTGGCTGCTAGATAGCACCCTACGACTATGCAATTTCCCACATTATTTCGGAATCATGTCAAAACTATTCGCAAATGTCATCCAACCGACCTATTGAAATCTCGTTTGCATTGGACTTAAAGGCTATTCATTTTACATGGGCACATTTGTTCTGACGTACTGTAACGTGCACTAATTGTCGATACCTTGCTCTGCAATCTGCGAAGAGATTCTCTGTTGAGAAGTCATACAAAACAGAAGCAAGTTCTTATACATCTTTTAAGAAGTCTTTTTGTTTTCTTTATTGAGGAGACAAAAGCGCACATCCTTTTTCAGAAAGGGAGCCACGGTCGACAGGGGGCTGCAAAGTGGGGAAGTTGACCGGCGGTGGGAGGATTCAAACCCGCCACGCTCACGTCCGAACGTCACGACCTTATTCGTTCGACCACCACCGAAAGGTTTTGACGTAATTCCGAAATAAGGCAGGAAAGGGTGTAGCCAGGGTTGTTATTGCTGCTGAAGATGAAAATGCGCGATGTTCGTTTGTAAACAATTTGGGTTTCTTGCAATGCACTATTATCATCATTAGTTTTTCTCATGAAATAATTCACCATTCATAATTCATCATTGCTGTACAGTGCTTCCATGGTTTCTTAATGGTCAGTTGAGCGATGATACCACATGGTGAATTATTTCATGAAAACATTCAATCTCCTACTACTAACACATACAGTTGTTTCTTTTTCATTTTGCTAAGGTTCTCACAGTAATCACAGACTAGTGTGATCGCAGTTAGCCCATGAACAAGGCTTCTTCCGGAGTGGAGATATTATTTTAGTGTTACGTTGCTCATCATCGTTAACCATGCACCTATGTTGGAAAAGGTGAAACGGAAATAAACTCATCTTTCATTGTTTCCCATACGCGGCGAGAGAATGTCCGCGTCGAACAGCGGTGGATTAGTTTTAAGACTGCCTCAGTTCACACGTTGTACCCATCCAAGCCCCGTAACCGTCATGTGCCGTACAGGGTCACGAGCTGGTGCTAAATGGACAAGACCACTAATCTCTTGTGTTCCGAGGCTTCTTGCGACGGTGAGGCCGGATCATGTCTAGGAGATAGAACTGTCTGACAAGCCCACTTTTACTCAGTTGAGTGACCGCAAACTAAAGGCCTGAGCGACTGCTAACCAGAAAGCAGGGTGGGGAACCGACCACTGGCCTTGGGCCTAGAATAAAGAAAAAGTGATTTTGTGACCAGCACAGGCGCTCGAGACGGACGTTAGAAGTGAAGACTGAAGGAGAGACAATGAGCCCGACAGAGGAGAGGGGGGAGTCGGCCAGTGGGGGCCTGCGTAAATCGCTTGAATACAGCAGAAAAGAACAGTCATATTGACCGACCAGAGGCCGTTTCGGTTGTTCCCACGTAATTAGGCGGGATGGTATTGAACTTGAGTAAAAAACGACCGACTGAAGCCGCTAGAGTTAGCGATCGTGATAAGCTTTTAAAACAGATGGCTCATATCGAAACTCAATACTTGTTAAGGTCATTCAGCGTACTTGTTTGCTATCATGTTTTCCTTTGGGTAAGCGATGTAGGAACCGTCCGAACTGTTCTAATTGGACTGGATTAAATGAACGCAAAACGTTTTACGCTGCACAACACGAACTAGTGCAAACTCTGACCAGAGCAAAGAACAACCTCTTTCTAAACATCATTCGACATTTCACGAGGAGTATCTTGGAGGAATGTGTCAAAATTCTGGCAACGGTCGGAGTGCTTAATCGTTAAAAGACGATTGCTGCAAAGAGGCTAAGTCCAAGCGATGTAAACCTTTGTCCAAAGGTGGCTCCTCGGAGAATAAAATGAACCCATCCGAGTGCAGACCATACATGAAGACATCTAATTCATGAAGCATCACTCTGTTTCAACAATTGCTAACTTTATTAGGTAAATGTCCGCTGAGTGAGTAGTTGCCCCAAAACGACCGCTTCATTAAGGGGAGTCGTAAGGATATATATATATATATATATATATATATATAAAATGAGTTAAACTTGAAGTATATCCATTCCCCCAGATTATGCCACATGTTCACGAACACTTTATGTGGAGAAGGTTCTCGTAAATGCAGAACACGGATAATTTCATCAGCATGACGACAATGTGACGTTCAGTGTTGGTGATACGATAGCCACTTGAACGCCAAAGTCAGCAATACGAATTCGACCATTTTTTCCATATATTCCGGGAGAGTAAATTTTTCAAAAATCTAAGGAGGAGAACACCTCAAATGTAAACATGCATAGGCCTTTCTTTTTTTTACTTGTCATGTTTTTTGTCTGTATCTTACTAAAATAACAGTAAAAATAGCATCCAAACGTTTCCAAAAGAAACACATGCTGTCTGATATATCGCAGATTACCAATCACAATGTGTGAATGAATGCTGGTCAGTTCACGATGTGGATAGCAAGGGGATGTATATTCTGTTGAGTTCTTGTAGTATGTACGGATACCACGGGCAACTAGCAATTCACGGCCTAATACCTCGACATGTTTTCCGGACTAATACGGACAAAATGCGAACGCGTAGAGAGAAGAAGGGATGGAAAAATAGCAGAGAACAAGTGGAATAAAAATCTGTAATTTTTTTCCTAACCTCTAACTTTTTGCTTATGTTGATAATGAGCCAGTTGATACGGGGAGAACAAATGGGTTCCTGGTTGATTGATGAGCTTACGTTATCCCAATCCGCGGTCATCTGACACGGGGCTTGGTTTACTGGTGATGATAAATAACAAATGGACTGGGAGAAACTGGCTCATACAAGATAAATGATCAGTTCGCATGACTGATTGGGAACAATTTTGGCACATTTTTGTTTACTGTTTGTCTCCCCTGAATTTCTTTTGTTTGCAGAAACAGCAGCAAGATTAGATTTCCAAGACTTTTTCAAATCAGAATACGTCCAGAGACAAGGAACACTTACAACTGATTCCCGGAGGACACAGGTGTGTGATGCACGACGGGAATTGAGCAGACAAAATAGTCAATCTGTGGACAAGGCGACATATGGTAACATTTTCTTTTAATAAGAAGCTCCTTATGAATCACTAACCGGTAACGGGAAAACGTCAACACTGCAAGGTAATGAAGACCAGGATATGCCTTCTTTTTCGCGAAAACTGACAAGTTTTCGATTAGTTTTTTTCAGTTGGAATTCGTAAACTCAAGTGTATAGGATTTCTCAGTTATTCTACTTGCCATATCAATGACTAGCTAATTAGCGCGAAAAGAAACTTTGTTCCGGTAGATTACAAAAGCCGAGAGCCTAGTGTCCGAATATCATGCCTTCACACAGATTCGGTGAGGACTGCGTAAACATTATGAATTTATGCAAATTAGGCGCGTGACTATATTAAATAGTCTAATTAATATTGGGATAATTGAAATGAACTGGAAATTTATTGAAGTGAACATAAATTTTGTGAAACTGAGCTGATCTGGACTGAAACGAGATTAACTTTGGCCGAATTGATTTGAACGCTCCCTAAAGTGAACTTTTGCTGAACGGATGTGAAATGAACTGATTTGAAGCTTTTTGTCTCTGTCAATCACTCTCGCTTTCGTTTTCTGTTCAAACGGCTACCACTTATGCGCTCATTGAATGTACTGTAGTCAAAACCAACATCTTCTAATGGTGGTAAAGGTTTTCACAACTTGACAGAGTGTCAGCACACTACATGGTCTCGAAAAGTTAGTGTTCGTCGGTTTTCATGAGATCCTGGCTGCCGGGAATGTCATTTCGATCCCAGACGTTTCGTACCATGCTCTAATCGGTAGCACTGTGTGTGAGGTCACTTTTTCTCTAAACCGATATATGCTAATGTGCGTATCGTACAACGTTTGCGCAGTCTTGCACCCTACATCGATTCACGTTGGGGATGAAAAAATTAGTTTATTGTTTACTGTTTTAAGATAAGGACAAATATGAATGTACACGTGGTTCCAACTACTGCTCACATGGATTCATTATTGTGCTACTCTACATGGGTGTCGTTAGCGTCGAAGACGACGACAACAACATCGACACTACCACCACCAACAACAACAACAAGAAGAAGAAGAGAAGCAGTAGCAAGAAGACTCAGTCAACAAAATGCTACCAATAACCCTTTTAAAATCTGACCTTATCAGGACGAACAGGTTTTCTCACATAGTATACGTCACACGTATTTCAAGGCAAGTAAATTTGTTTCGAGTAGATAAACGGGGAAAGTGCCTACCCGGCGATTATATTCTCAACGCATTCAGGTGGTCCTTTCCTAATAAGATGTTATTGATTTAAATTAGATAACCAGATGAATTAACACGCCCGGCAAAAAATGAGAACGCTTGGGTCCTGGGGAGAAGGTTCAGAATTTCCATGAACATTCGACTGCCGTTATCACCTCGGAAATGATTTGTCCGAATCTAAACGGCGTCTGCCGGCCGGCGGTTGATACGAGTCCACTGTCACTCAGCTAGTTTCTTCCCCCGTGGGTCTTTGTCTATCCCTCTACTCGGCTGAAGGTTAATGCTCGTGGTTGGTTTTCATCTCCGACGGTTTGTGATAAGTCTATGAGCATAAGATCCTCCCTGCTTTTCCGCATTTTTACATTGCGACTGTGATGAAAAGAGATGTCTGAAGTCGATAAAAAGGTGACGTTTTTGTTTTAATCATCGTGTATTTCGGTTACCCCGAGGTCAAAAAGTGGATCGAAGTATAAACCGCTAAATCATTATAGTCCGAGGCATTTTCTGCCAGAATGATTGTTAGTACATAGCTTTGAAAGCAAGCGTGTGGAATCAGTCAATCGACTGAACTCAACTATTCAGTTATATATATAAGGGATTAACCTACTAGCTCACAGACGGGTTTGAAAAAGTCACGTCTGGTTGCATAATTATACCCTTACTAACATTCCACTTACGTTCCATTTACTAATACAACAGCGGCGTCCTGGTTGGCAAATTTTCGTCCCTAGTTTCTCCCAATTTGGGCTACACATTCTGCCACTGGAGAATAATTAGAAGTGATAGCACAGAAGATGACCTTGAGGCCAACTCAAACAACCTGTTACTCGGACAGTCATAGCAACAGGCGAATTACGGACCGAGTAGCCAAAACACTAAGAGGAACAATAGAAAACGCCAAAAGAGCACCAAATCTGGTGTTTCTTTGGGGCTTGCTATAAAATGAGAGCATCGTTTATCCGCCTAATCCACTACACCGGGTTTGTACTTGTTCTGGCCGATATTTTTCTGTTTTGCTTAGGCTTTCAAAAGGTACAATTCTGTTTCAAGTGACAGTCGCTCTGTCAGTTAACAATTTATTACCGCTCAATAACAACTGGAAGAAGCATGATACAAGCATAACAATCAAACCCTGAAAACCCGTTAGAACGGATCCGGTTAGCTCAGTACTCACATATATACGTGTATGTCGTGTGCGAGTGTGTGACACACAAATCTACACAGGGGAAGAAAGTCCCATTTTGTACTCACACGTCCAGTGTGTATGCACTGATATCCATCATTCTCATTTAGTTGCAGTTGTGAATCCCATATTAATGTTGTGAATGCAATATTTACACGGTTTGTGGACAGTTCGACTCCCACACTGCCGGCGTGGCCTCGCGAATCAGCTGTTAGGGTACACAGGATACCACGGTTTGAGTATCGTCCGTGCGTGGACTTATGCCCCTCTAGAATCTGCCATCTTTGATGCGAGAATCGACCCACAGATGTGCTCGGTGATCATATCACATTTTGTCCTCGGAAAATTATGGCATGGCCAGATAAGCAGTTGACTCTCCCTGCCTGGAGAAATTTATATTGGCTTTTACACCAAACAGAGGGAAAGGTGATTTCAGAAAATATCTTACTTCACTTACAAGAGCTCTTCGCTCTCATTATTGTTCCTAGTACTAGGAAGGCGCATTTTCATTCACTTGGATAGATAAACTCTTAGCGGAGTAAAATGGGCAGGTCTAAATGCTCATTATGTGAATGCACATCGTTGAGTCGGAACAGATAATGCTCACAAATGCAAATACTGTCATTACTATCCCAGGAATACCGGTAACCATGACACTAATGATTGAAACCGCACGCGATCCTTGCAGGTCAATTTTGATGACACGCAAGCAGGTATATTTTGTTCCAGTTATTGACTCTCAGGACAAAAATTTACAAGATTGGATTTTAAGTGGGAAAATCAAACTCCTTTCTGTGATCGCCGGGTATTGTCAGCTTCTGTTTGAGTGAGCCAATGGTTGTTACCATGGTGATATGTATCTGATTAATGGAAAGAAGTGATAATTGTTGTCCGAGGGAAAATGTTTTAATTCTTCAGTTTTTTGTACCGCTTCTGCTGTACGGAAGGGATAAAAAAAGGGGATTGTGATGATGCAATAAACCGTTTGATTTCGGCGGACCGATTTGTATTTGTATGATGATGAGAATGATGAGGGCATATGGTAAGCAAATAGAAATAGGGATAAAGGGTGACAGAAACCGGAGAGCATCAATCGCTAGTATTCTTCCACAGTCCCCTAGCATCTCACATCCAGTTGTCCAAAACAATTGCTATAAATGATGCTTATGAATCACCGTAAGCGGTTAAGTTGAAATGCTCCAATTCTTATTGAACGAGAGTTACATGTGAAGTGAAAAACAAATCAAATCGTGGATGGTCTTAGTGACAAGACTGTTCATTAATTTTAACGCTGACTTCCGTGTAAGAACCAGGGGCTGATTGAGGGTAAGACTAACAGGATTATGGGCAGTTGCTTCTCAATGCAACATTCTGAGATTTCCCTGAAATTGCTTGTGGCGAACGAATGATAAGGTGTGAGGGAGACCAGTGAAGTACAAATGATCCGAAAACACTGACGTTTAGGGGAAATAACAGCAAATTGCTTAACCCCGGGCCATCTTAGTTTGCGAAATTGAAAAAAAACAGTCGTTGGACTATTTTCCCATCAAATCTCTCAGTGTGGGAAGAATGATGTGAGCATGTATTGCTTGGAATCCTAACTCGTCCTACCGACGAAACTTTTGAGATGAATGAAAAATTTATTGACCGACATTTAGAAATATGGCAAGAATTCCAGTAGCTGAGACTAAGTCAGTCGCACTTGGATGGATCGAGGTAGAGGTCACACTAGATGAAACTCACTTAAAGATCCTGTAAAATTTGAGAAATTAAATGGGATTTCTTATTAGGCGATGGTATCTTGAAAGAACACTATTGCATCAGCCTATTGGAGAGGCACGGGCGGGAGCTTAAACATCGGTAAATGGTGGTCATCAAACCCATTGGCCTGAACAATAAAGCTCTCGCCTTGTTTGTGGAATAATGTCTGATACAGTCACCAACATCTAAAATAGTGAAGAAAAACCGGAAATTATTGTAGGTTTTTTTAATGTGACCAGTTGGAAACTGTGAAAATTATCACCACACCCCTCTTTTCTCCAATGATTTCGAAGCGATATCCGAACTGAGAAGAGGGAAAGCTTCGACATTTCAAGTTACAACTTTCTTCCAGGAATTGTAGTTCGGATCGGTACATACAAAACGTAACCTTACAGTTAAGGGCCAGATAACAACACAACAAGAAGCGGAAAATCCGAAGTCGGAAAGGATAAGTGGAAAATATTCGAGTGGTAGACCACATCTGTCCATATAACCGAAGGTTTCTAATCTTCGCGTTGACGGATCTCGCGGATCCAACTCGGTAATCCAACTCAATTCTTCTAGATCATTCCGTTGGTTTCGGACTTTCCTACCTTTTCGCCACCTAATCAGCTGGCCACTTTGACCAGTCTTGCAACTGCAGACACCCTCGGAGAACAGCAAATATCAATGGAGTCGACCTACTAGTATGCGCATCACATGTTCTAATCACATTCATCTTTTCACATTTAACGCTTCGTCAGTCAACTCAATTCAGGAAACCAATTCACAATTTATAACCTCAGAGTTAACATTAGGATATGTCCACCTTATTTGAACGACACTTCGAAAACAACTGTGTTCGAACACCGAAAGTCCTCGGATATTTTCTGTCCTTAACAACCAGGATTCTAAGCCATCTGAGAGAAACGAACTTACCACTGCAATGTGAACAAGGTCTTTGATCGACAGGTCGATATCGTGCAGAGCCCGGAGATGTCTCCGAGTAGTAAAAGCCAATCGAGCCTTGTGTATACGCGAAGACGATTTATCCTATGTATAACCTTCTCATGAGATGCAACTGGTTGAATAACAAAACTGGTTCATTTCATCGAACACCTCCATCAGAAAGCGACACTCGGATTTTATCCAGTCCAATTATGTCGCGATATTTTGCACTTCCGAGTTGCAAAGCACATCCCAAACATGCGTGTTCTGCCTGCGAATTGGCCGAGGTTTACTAGAAACCAACCTCACTCACAAACACGGCAGCGTCCACCTATTCCAGGTGAGACAGTTCGCGCTCTGAGAAAAATGTTGAAACCATTATTTTCGCATGAGAGTAGGGCCGTTTTGTCATTGATTTCGGCCGCAAAATTGAAGATAAACTGAGCAACAGCGAAATCCTCACAAACACTACTTTTAATGATATACTCGGGTGAACGATAACCATGAGTATGAACCTGGTTTCGGCCGTTCGCAATTAGCCATTGGAAAGAAGGAATGGATTTCATTGGTACTGTGTTCAGTTAGAGGCAAGGCCATAGAATTGCACAGTTGACTGAATCCATCATTGCTTTCCGCTTAAAGGGAGACGAAAATCGTGGACCTATGGAAGTTTTATGTCTTACAACATCTGTGATGCATGGGAGCTTTAATGGATGCAGTTCTTCTCTAGTGGAAAGGCGGCTTAGTTCTCGGGCTTACACCGATCACCAGCACCGGATAATCGGCACTAAATTTTGTCCGCAAACAGTCTAGGGAAAAAATCTACCATACTAATTTCCCGGTGATTTTTACAGGTTGACTCCTCACCTATTTTGCAAATCGGTGCAACCAATGATTCTTTTGACTGATGGAATCCGAGAGTCATGCTAACTCCGATGTTAAATCAGTGGTGTAAGGCTTTCTTCAGAAAGCCTGTTTCCTTTATGATCTCTGAGTTCACTGAAGCATTGACACCTATCTGTAATAAAAAGTTGCTTTCATTAGGAGGAAGAGCCAATGCAAAGGTTGTCCAACTGCACTGCGCCCTAAGGTGTTCTTACCACCGCCCTAAACGATACTGCTTGGGATAAGTCAGTTGAACGTCAGCTTCCTTGATCGCCGCAATTATACCTTCTGATTTTCGTGGGCCAGTGCTTCTAATCTGTCAGTAGTAACTCTAGCTGTTGCAGATGACCGGATCATACTGCGCTTCTCCATATTTCCATATAAACTACTACTCACTATCAATTAGCGGGTCCTGGTTAGCCGACGACTCAGGAGTTTATGCGAATCGTTGAATATGGAATTTGGAGAGACGGAATTGGGAGCTTCTAGTAGAGCATTTCAAGTTGAAGATACTCGTACCCACGACGTGTGAAGCTCAGAGTACCTAGAGTTCTATGTGACATCTAACGCTGCTTGTAGGCCATCCGTAATGCGATTCTTGAACACACCGATAGCCACATAGAGATCGAATAGAAATGAAGTTAATGACTACAATCTAGAAGCAGCTGTGTGGAACGTGTGGTTTTCGTGTTAGCGTGACTATAGACTAGGTGCAGGCAAAAGCGAGCATGGATCAGTGCGAGAACGGGGTTCACAAGCGTGGATCAGATCGAGCAAACCACGAATCATAAATGGACATCAAAGTGACGCCAATATCCAGAAGCCGTCCACATTTTAGCATCTTTGCAAATCCTACTAGATGCGGTTTAGTTGCGTAAACTTGCTTTATCCCAGTGTAAATCCGGGATTTAAGGCCAAGCTTTTCTCGCCTGTTTGAGATTTCTCCCCAATTTCACGGCATCAGCTGCTTGTCAGTCGTGCAGGTGATGGTGCAGTCTATAGATCTCCTTTGCGATTCCGGTGAAGGTTCTCAGGCAAATCTCATGCGGTGAATTCAAAGCAATTTTGTCCAACTAATCCCTATTTCAAGATAATGACTGAAATGGCTTTGGAAAATCCTGCTCCGATCGTTTGGATGGTATCAAGTTGCACTCGACGATACATCCTTTCCCGAAGGTACGTGGGAAAGGAATCCCCAAAGCCAGTTCGGTATTCAGTACTTGAGAAATATGTGTATTTTTGGAGGAAGATCGAACTATTGTTTTCCAGGAAAAGTTAGAAAAATTTCATATGGGATGCCACGAAATTTCGGAGAGTTCCAGTGCAAATAAAGAGTCGCTTGGTTTATATTCCAAGTCTGGGTCCTTTGGGCATTTTCTGTATTCTGCCTGGTAATAAAGACAACGTAAGCACAATCAACTCAAACTCGGACAGAAACCGAGCCGAAGAATCTATGGGTTTCGCAAATTTCAAACCTAAAGTATTGACTGAACGAACGGCCTTCTCGTGCCGTAGCCACGATCTGTGGGTACGCTAAGGCTAGCGCCAAACGGACATTGCAACAGTAGCGGATGGTGTTTCGGGGTATTCATTGTCATGGCCATAGTTGCACTGTCATCGGGTAGATTACGCCAATGGTTGGGTTGGACGAAAACGTCTCTTAAGAAGATCAATGAATACCGATAGACCAAATTAGCCAGCAGAATACTCGATCACTGAATGCTGATCATGGAAGACCAAAATAGGCGATTTGATGTTGACTAATAAACGGACTTGTGTCTGCTTGACTAGACTGTTCTCTAGAGCTTCCGGGAATCAAGGTAAACTCGATCGTCGGATGAAAAGTCGAATCCAGAACAGACGTTTTTATCTCTTTTCTGTTTTTTAAAACAGGCACCACACCGTGTAGTTTGGATGCTTAACACATGAAGACAGACGGCAACCAGCTCTGGGTCGTGCACTGCTGGCTAAAGGAGGAAAAATCAACTTTAATTGATCCGCGCGTGGAGATTTAATGCGTAGTGACGTCTAGCTGCCGTTTAGTCAGGTGAGGATTTAAAAGCAGGGAACAGTGATCGGTGGCCGAAAGAGGTCACTGCCTCCGAACGGCAATCGGCCAATCGGAGTTTCTGTTTACTTGAGGGTGGGCCATTCAAAGTAACAATTATATCGATCTCTAAAATTTTTGTGTTTGACTTGTAGAACCAGTCATAACTGGTAAATGTTATGAGGCGAATATTTTGATCTGACTAACCTCAACAAATCAGAGTACATGTTGATTGCAGCTTGTGACGAAATTCACACCAAGCTGTGAAGTCACGTGGCCGGAATTAACAATTGGAACGTGGTGTGTGCTACACTAGGACGAGGCCGCTGAACAACAGAAGTACACCTTTCATAAAGCGTTATTGATAAGGAAAAGTTTAATTTTATTTGATACAGTCTGTCGTCAGTTCCACGACTCGGAATCGAACTGGTGGTTTTTCGCCTACCACCTAGAGGCTGTCAGAACGTGGATTTTGACGAGAACACTTGTTGGGCCGCTTGAGCAGTAGCCAAACAAACTGATAGCGATCTACGATGTTGTAACCGGTAAGGACATGAAGCTACCGGAACTAATTCAATGGAAGAAAACCTGAATGTATATGACCTATAAGGACTGGATAATGCTTGGTCATCCCGCCTTTAGGATGAATAAAATCAGCATCTGAATACTTCGTCACCTTCGGAATATACCATTCAATTGGTGCCCCAACGGTAGCAATAGACCACACCTTCGTAATTCTTTCAGAGCGGACATTTTGACTCACCATCTTCAAATGTTCATCCAAATTTTGCAAACATTTAAGAACGATCGAAGTGCGCCCGTAGAGTAACAACTGATTCAAACCACTTGCCAAGTCACAAATCAGCGGCAACTGTGGAGATTTGGCTGATAAGCCAGGCTCATTCCAACAATCTAACAACGCATCTCTATCCTCTTCAAGTTCGGCAACAAGCAGCGGGCGACTCGTAAGACGACTGCGTGGCCCATCTTGTACAGACGGCTTTCGGTACACCGAGATTCCCTCCGGTCGTGAGAAGTGCGTGTGATCCTCATCTGATGCGGTCACTGTGACCACGGGAAGACGCCGCCCGACATTCAGCTGGACATACTCCTCGGGTGGTGCATCCGGTGAGATCGGAATCACGTGCAGATCAATCAGATGGCGTTCAAAAAACAGGTGATAGATCATGAACCACTTCTGTGACAATGGGCACGGCCCTTGTGCGAACGAGGCCGAGTGTGAGATTGGCACATATAACCGGATTAGGGGATTTTTTCTGGGCATCTGAATTGTAACCCCTTCCCTCGGTGCGCCCAAATGCCCGACGGAAGAAGGGAGCAATCACAGTTGTCCGATGGAATGAGAAGCCGATTTCTACGATTGAATCATGCTTTTCTGATGGGTCAGATGCATTGACATGGTAGTAGAAGCGTAATTAGTTTAGTTCTCCACCATCATTAACACGAATAATGATAATCCATTCGGTTTGTGTTTGGTTAGTTTTTGTATGATCCGTGGAGTCACAGGCCGTTTAGATGCCCTTCTGTGGTCCGTCAAAATTTCTCATGTTTTGCCATCTGTTCGAACCACACTCACATGATCAGATATGTGACTACTCCATTTCTTGTCTCTAGCGCGTGAACCCTTGCGTGTGCCTGCATTTTATGCCTGGTTGTTTGTGTGCGTGCGTGTGTGCTTATGCACGTACGCACTTACAACAATTACGGAACGGAGCACAACAGGTAAGCTGATGAAGATGATTGGCCTAGCCCACGTAACAGAATGCATACCGTCAGGTTGCTATGACAACCGTCCCGTCAAGGCGACAGTGCGGACGGCTCAACCCAACACACGAACGAGCAGAGGGAAAACTCAAAGCGTTTATTTCAAGGCAGTATTACACAAATAGGCCATTTTACTGCAACAAATATGACTAGTATTGCAGTTTAGAAAATAGTATAATTGGTCTACCTAACTAACCCCTTGGCTGAATAAAGACGTGTCCGTTGGATCTAACGCGGATGGATGGGATGAAGGGGATGAAGATGGGCAACGGGAGTTGGGATTTTCACGTAAACGACCGAGGTTTGGATCGGCATGCTCACAACACATTTTGCCAAACTAAGATGACCTCAATTCGTGTAAAGAACCAGAAAGAAACGGGTCACGAACGTTATGCGTGCGGACGTGAGTTTATCAGCCGATCGTCAAACCTGCAGATTTTATTGATTACTCAGATAATTTATATCAATGGATTCAACGATTTTTTTCTCCCTACTTCAATCCTCCAATCTATTGTTGTTCTTCCGTTTCCCAAGAAACTATTGCGGTCACGTAATAACACGTTCGAATAAAGAGTAAGGAATTTTGGAATGTCCGGATGTCATCCTAGAAAACACAACGCTGTGGCTGATCAGCTGTACGTCGTAATAAAAAGATCCACGAACATCATGTGACGTCCCGTGATGAGTGGCCCTGATATACTTTCGCTATTGCATGAATTTTCAGGTCGCCTGACCTCGTTTAGTCTTATGAATGCTGTCGGCTGGGCAGGAGTTTATTGCGCGAGTCCTGACGGGAAGGTGTCGCCATTGATGTGGTAGTCAAACTGAGCGGTTCTGCTGGGCATCGCGTTGAACGTGCTGTTTTACAATGGAAACACCAACGCTGTCAGCACACCAAGCCTGTTGTTGTGCCCTCGAATGAACGCATTCATTGGTCCGCCCGGAACACTTATTATTCCCTCCTCTCGGACGACCTCGTCGTTAGAAAAAAATGTCTTTTTTAGATTAACGATTAGAGTGCTAATCACTCGTGTTTCTCTTTTGAGGTTATGCATCTTTGATCTCAGCCCACAACCATAAACTCCTTATCAAACATCGGTGGAGGACGTAGAATCTTTGGATTTTAGAGAATCTTATACTCAAATAGGGGTTAATGGGGAACACCAAGATTCAATAAAGTGTCTTGGTTTGATATTGAACCGGAATTCGCACATGGCCACAGTTTGTCACGTGCATTTTCACAAGAACCAGACATTTTTGAATCTATGTTTTGCGTCTCAAATTCCGCTCCGGACCCACAAATTTTATCCGACATTTTCTTTGTGTTCTATATGACGGATTCTATGCCCCCTCGTTAATTTTCCAGTTTCTTGTCAAAAGACTTCGTCAATTGACCGGCGATGGTCAAATGGTTTAGACGTCTGTCTCCGAGGTGGCTGGAGGTTCGAATCCCAAATCTCTTCTGTCGATTCAGTGGTAGGCGGAAACTTACTGTCTTCCTGCTCGCTACCACATTCGACCTAATGATACTTTAGGTGGTTCCGAGACACTCCTAGTTTCCGGATCATGGTTGCCGGTGTCAACTCTCCGTGTTCCCGTCCCGTGTACTTGGCCCTGGCGGCTACGGGAAATGCATTTTCCACTATACCCATGAAAATAGAATGTTAGAAAAAATCTCTTAATTACACATCCTCTTGGAGCGGGATTCCCAAAAATCTGCTCAGTAAAGTTTATCATTTCACCACACGTGAAAGCTTGGCAGAAGTTCACTGGAAGTATAATCATTTTCCTTACCTTATACACGTACACTTAGGGGAAAGCACTTTATTCCGTTGCCACTGGTTTCAAATGTATGCATGCTGGTCCACGTACGGGACCTTCAAATTGTTCTACTGTTCCTTACCTGGCTAGATTATAAAAGTACACCAAGACGGCAATAAGAAAACTTGAAGAAGATCTGGGGTGAAAAACTGTCACTGTCGCATATCACACATGTTCATTATACAGCTTCTCTTGTTATCAAGAACCTGGCTTCTGGTCATGTGAAAACTGGATATCCGTCCTTCGGGGTGTAGATACCATTTGATTGACAGACTTGACTTGTCTAAAAGGGATTCTAGATAGATAAAAGTAATGAAAATAGCCTCCACAGATTTTGTTTCGCATACTAGTAGGTCTAAGTTGACCATGAAATGTCATCATTCAGGTGTTTACGTTAATCGGAACATTAAAACCCATGGATTGAGTGTACGCGGTTCCATCCAGCTCCCTATGAATTCTTGGGTTGGATGAATGTCTGTCATATGGTATAGTAAGTACAGAAGTCCATTTAAAAATGTAGAAAATCATAGGTTTTCATGAGGTTCTGATCGCCCAGTCGAAATCGTCGGTGTGTGATGATGTCACTGCGACTAACGATAGAACCCTTACGATTAAAACGCCAAGCTCAGAGGTCAGCACCTCACACGAAAACCAATGACCAAAACAAGTTTTCAAAATCACTAAAAATGATCGGTTTTCTTCTCCTTTATTTGACAGCCACTGGCAGTCGTTTGCAGCCTCTGATTGTTTTGGTAGCCAAGAATTGGGTTGGTATAAAGACATTTTTGTTTGCTGAAATTACAACTGTTCGTATGGCACAAGGGAATAGTATTTCCTGGGGCGCAGTTCCTGTATAGGGTGGTCAGGAATGCCACACTAAAGCGGATCATGGTTGCTCAAATTCAAAGCGGTCAACAAGAGCATCGTATTGGCCGGCGACAATAAAGGCAGGAAAAATGCAATCGTGATTTGTTAGACTGAGTGATCCCGTTGCACATACCAGATTTTTAACGAGCATTTATCAGATATACAAAATAGTTTAATATCGAGTATTAGATAAGAGTAATCTTTGTCGGAATCTGATGGGCAACCGGATTGCCAGAGCAGTTAGGATGCAGAAAGAGAGGCGGAGTTTTGATGTTGCGCACATCGGCCATCAAAAGCTTAATAGCATGATACGCAAAATCACTCTGCTAACTAATTAATTATGTAATTGTGATAGCCCGTGGCGTCTTCTATCGTTTTGGCCTTCAGCAGCTACCCAGAGCTCACCTGGGGCTCCACAAAACTGAAGCTTGCGTCAACATACACTGCGCAAGATCACTCGACAGACACACTAAACCAGGTTGGAGTCAGTCACGACTAAAAATCTCAGTGGGATGGTGTTCGGCCTGAGAAGACATCCCCAAAATTGTGTTCAATGATTACGATTTGATTTAATAGCTGCTGAAGACATCTGTCAACCTAACACTGTTACATGGACTGCTGGGTTGAATTTGCGTATTCGTTACGATTCAGTTCGCAACCCTCTCACTCCACCTTATGACAGCATCGGGGCTGTCTAGCTCCATTCGAAGGGCGCATGAGCTAAGCAATCAGCTACCTGTTCCCAGTGGGTTACAAGAACCTCAGAACTTCATGGTGCCTTGTGGGTTAGACCATTTGGTCAAAGGCTCGGGGTGGGGTTCCCTAAGTCGATCCTCTACTTCGTTTCGGGTAATCGGGGATTATCAAGCCGAAGAAGAATCATGGATCCGGATGGATAACCGATGACGTGGGAATGGAGAGCAGAGGAATCCGCATGTATGATAAACTCTGCACATTGATCCTCTTTCTTTTCTTTCCTTTACTCATTGTTTTCGTTCTTCGCTGTAACTCCGATGGCATGATCTGTATTCTGAATATATATTCCTTTAAAGTAGTCATACAGACAATGCATTTGTTATGCAGAAGGACGTTAAGACTGAAATTGTCTCAAATGACAGATTAAAATCCGTTTACCTTGATCCTTCCTAATCATCCACTGTATCTCCACCAGACTCTCAAATCGCATCACCTGCGGACACTACTCCAACATCGGCAACATCGAATGCAAGCATAAAACTCCCTCTGTTAGTCGGACACTATTCCCTACGGCAGACATCCAATAGCTCAGTTAAACAGCTTCTCTAGCCTGTTTGTTTTAGGAAATTTATTCGATGAATTCCATATTTTGCTCTTCGCCGTTTACCAAGCATTTTTTCTTTCGCTCGGCGAAAGCTCTAGCGGAGGTTGTGTTGGTACCTGTTACTTAACTTATTTCAATGTTCTCGAGTGCCTTTCGATACAAAACATCCTTCGTTGGAATAGACATTTAAATGTACAGAATCAATACACACGTTTGAGTGCACATAAACAACAAAGATGCTTTGATCTAACAACGAATGTGCACCTACAGAGTTACCGAAATTTACGCATTCACAATCCGGTGCCCTGCGGTCCTCGTTTGGCTTTGCAAAGGCAAGGGAGACGTCACCGAGAATGAGCCATGACATTAGGGACGTATTTTACATGTCTTATCCGCGAGAATTGACGGCCACGTTGCATATAAGCCTTTCCATCCATGCAGCGTCGTCGCTGAGGCGTAATGTGTCCTGCGCTTCTCCAGTGTCGACTGTATGCAGGACGAAAACTGGACCTCTTCACTTCCGACGGTCCATCTATCAGAAATCCTACATACATTGAAAGTGAGTCATTGGTCATGCGCATCCAGCAAGATCAAGCTGATATCTCGTGTTTCAAAGAATGGAAGGACGACGCTAAATGTCTGGTACACTCCACTGGGTTGATGGATCATTGGTATTCAATCTACGAAAGGTGGCTGAGCAGTGAATCGCAACCAACCACGGGCAGCATGCGAAGCATATTTCAATATGCTCACCGGAACCATTCGCGAAGGGGTGTACTGAGTATACAGGATGTTTAGCCCCACTCGAAATACGTGTGAAATAAACAATCAGTCACCAGTTACCATTCCCCAGTAGGTTACATGAATCCTACATCATCCTTTTATTCTGGGGCTTAGATGGTGATAGGCTCGGGGCGGAGCTCCCTAAGTTAACCTTGTACTTCGATTTGGGCAATCGGGTAGCCCACACAAGAATCATGAGTCCTGACGGATAGCAGATGAGAATCAGATGGAGAACAGAAGAACTAAGGTGTGGTTCACTTTGTACACTGTTTCTTTTTCTTCCTCTTAATGGCTCAGTGTTTTCGTCCTCCCTCATAATACCGATGGCACAATGTCTGCACAGATTTGTGCTATATATATATATATAGGCTCCATTTCAGCTTGTTATTTCTTCTTTTGTTTTCAATAGAATCTTCCCTAAGGTTTTTGTCAGCCCATGCGCTACTCCGATTCCATGAGGCTTCAGTGGTTTCGTTATCATTTCTGAGATGTTCTTGATGCATGGCAAGGCGGTCCGTTTTCCGATTCGTTCGGTGGTCGTCTAGAGTTGTTGTTTTGGGTTGGCACTTCGTCTAATGAAGTTTCGGGTGCAGGCATTGCTAAGAGACACTGGAAATAGGTATTTTTTCTTCCAGTTTTCTCCATTCCTCTGTGCTGCAACGGGATTGTGATCTTTCGATGCTGCCTGATGTAACTTCTCTTGCGGCAGTTTCGGTAATTGCTGTGAAACTGCATCATGTCTTCTGCAATGAAGCCAGTCATTGTGATTCCTTTCACTTGCTCAGAATTTGTCTTCGAACTTGAAGTAGGTTAGGAGGCATGGCATACACCTATCGGCTGAAGTTGGTAATCCCACTGGTGTTCTCTAGAGGTTCCTGTAGTATCTGCCTTGTCAAATCTAAAGCTACTTGTGTGGAGAGACAACATCGAAGAAAATCATGAATACAGCCTCTTTCGTGCAGTTCTTTCAAGAATTGTAGTGCATTATTGGTTGACTGCGTGTACCCTGCGATGAGAATCTTCAGTCGCTTTCATAGATTTCTGACCAACCTGTACAGATCTTTTATTAACTGCTTGCCATTTTTTTGCGTAGTTTCCCTTTTGTACTGTGGTTAATTCGATGAATTAATTCTGATGACAACGATTTTCTGCGCGCACTATTGTTACGGAATCGTACAAGTACGCACTGATTGGGCGTCAGAAACGACCTTCACTTCTGGGTACTACGATGCACCTCAGTGCAAGCCAACTCGAGCTTCCCTGAGTCTCCATTTCTGACAGGGCTATAACCCAAGGTTACAAATAAGCATTGTACATCAACTGTATTCGTATCCTAATACATTTCAAAGTATCGCTGGTGACTGCATTTTTTTCATACCTGTGCCTCGTTAGTCGGAATTGCCACGTGTTGACTGAAAATGCTCGTCTACTTTTCCTAATCGTATGGGCCCGACTGATGAATACGTTTACGAACTTAATATCTTTTATTGTAGGGATTTTCTTCTAGCCGGCATCGCAAAGCTTGTTTGAAATCCCAAGCTCGTGACAAGCACATCACCTTCGCAGTTACCTTACCTCCTCATCAGCGACTCGATCTTACCGCAAACGCATATTTTTTGCCTACTGAAGCTTTGAAAATCTCACATGTCCTTCTACTTTCCTTTGCTGATCACCAGACCAAGTACAACTATCATCAACGTTTTTGGCAAGCTCCAGGGGATACCCATCTAATCGTGGCACACTGTATCTTATCTGAATTACTCTGGTCACGTAACTGTTGACTAACGATTGTCGGGCGGATAAGATAGACGTATAATTTGAATTTTCTTGCTAACTGGGCAAACTTTCTACACCACGGGTGGAGTCTCAATCAGTTCTGTACCCCTCGATATTTGGTGGTGACCTGGATACCTCGTCATTTTGAACAAATTTATGCGTGAGCTGCATTATGTGGACACCTTCACAGTCGGTCCGTTGGGTAAAATGAACTGAATTGCTTCTGACTGTCGTCACACTGTAGTGCCTACTCCGCCAAGAGGAAGGGTGACTGTAAGACTCCAAAGATTAAAAATCTGTTCAATGAATTATTCATTCGTGTAAGTCCACTTGGTCAGTAAGGCTAACTATGACCACCTTGGAGAAACTTACGTTTACATTTGATGCGAAATGTACACTGCTTATACTGCTTATTCCCCTCAGTCCCTGTTATCCATGTCTTGTTCGTGATTTCGATTTTGGACTATGGGGCTACTGCTCGCATTTGGTCGCGAAAGCCCGAGAAGCAGTTGCTAGCCAGATAAATGAGACATTTACTGGCTTGTCAACTTGTTCTATCAGGCCATAGGGCTAAGAAATGCGGGCGCAGTTTGGTGGGTACACCTTCACGAAAACTCGATGAATCTTTGGTCGTAAGTAGAAAACTACAGACTATGCTTTCGTGCACATCAAATCGGTACTTCGTGTGTTGTTTCGCTATTGAGAAAGACCTTTGTCTTGTCCAACAGCAGATTTCTTATCTTTTGTTTATCCAGACAAGAGTACATTTTAATTTGCGTCTAATCCACACCCATTTGTAATTATACCACAAATATTCTGAATTATGTGGATTATGGCTCCCTTGCATCCTGTATAATCGCAAATTTTGGGGATGATCATAGAAAATTTGTGGGCTAGGCCATTACCGGCAGGCAAGAATACTCGCCTCAGGTTGTTCACACTGAGGACTGACTGACGAGATCGAGATCTCCATAGGCCGCGTGGATAGCAATTTACAATAGTTTCGATATGATCCGGTTATGAAGTCACAATGGAACTTAGCCTGTAAATACAGACGATGAAGGGTCAGTACATCGTTGTGGTTTCAGGAGTATTTTAGCAGTGGTCTTTCAACTTACTATGCAAAGCCTAAGGGCAATGGGAATCCCCACTGAGGAGCAATGAGACCTGAATGGGGTACGTGGGATGAATGATATTCATGTTGAATGGATGCTTGTGTATCGGCTACTGATTTCGATCCAGTAGGGAATCACCAGCTTGTGAGCAAAAGAGTGTCACCAGACTGCAAGGTCATTATGACCAAGTATGTGGGGCATGGAAAACTCAGTGTTCTTTATGTTGTTTATCACCATTTTGTAAATGGCGTTTTGGTGTTTTTCGAAATGCAAACAAGACCTGCTCACACAGCGACCTGAGTTACCACAACTTGTTCTTGTTTTGTGTGTTGTGCAGCAACCAATGGGTGTTGATCGGTTGGGTAAATAGAGAACAATTGACTCTAAACATTCATGGGAACAGTTAAATTGGACTGTGCAGCTTGATTGTTTTAGTGGCTAGCTGTAAACGTGCCTAACTTTTTGGCGTAAGGTGGGTTACCTTTGATATCGACTTTAACATTTACCGCGAGCAGTTTTCTGTCTGCTCTTTCTAGCCTGGATGAACTCTTGATTAGCCCCAAAATATGATTTTCGTCAGAACGTAGACAACTATGTTGAATGAGATGATCAAAGGTGTTTGCCGTTATGTACCGACATAATATAGTCAGCTTAATAATTCCTAGTAAGCGTGTTCAACAGCAGTTAAATCTACGTCCGATTAAAGTAGACGACAATCCTAGATGACAAGCAACAGCATTTCTTAGACCAAAACATGATGGTTATTAATTGGTTGATTTATTGTCGGTTACTTGCACTGAATTCGTCATAAAAATCGGCAAAAGTATTGAACAATTATTTCATCTTTGTTTGGAATCATAAAAGTTCACATCCATGGCGACCGAAATGGGATTTGAAAACGGAACGAACGATTGTACATCGAAGGTCATAAACATTTTAATGCGGATGAGATGGTTGCTTAGTGGGTGCATGCGTGGTTCCCGTTGACAATCCGGAGCTACAACCCGCATGATAAATCAGATCACGCTGCCTGTTTCTCAGACTGGAAATGTGGTTGTATTCAAGTGGCTGATCACTCGGGTCTCAATGAAGCACGAAGAGCAGCAACAATCTTAGGCATTTATTTATACGGGTTTATCGTTGTACTGGATCTGAAGGCATTCCGTAAACAATTCCAGGCACCATCGACAAACACCAAGTAATCCCCTAAAAAGCCCCTCGTGTGCACTTGTGCGAGATTTGGTGTTCCAGTTTCCCTTTGTTCGTAATCCCGTTGAATTATTATGCAATTTCACATTATTCTACGTCATTATCGACTAAGTAAGAACGTCTAACCACAGAAGCACTGAGAAAAAAAGCCTCGCAGGCTCCTGGACATCCGTAAGGGCTAAATCCATTGGGTTTCCGAACTCGTGGGGCTGAAATTTCACATTTTACATGCCAAATGCTGACCTATACTACAAGGTTTAAATGTTTCATCTATTCAGAGTACTCCGGTTTTTTAACGATACCATCTCGGGAGATATTCTTGTAAAAAGCGCTCGATATATCCTAAAATCTCGTATTACTCAGTGAAAAATTTTTGCATAATTTCCAGTTGAGAAAATCAGGACTGAAATTTTGTTTATAACCGTCCCCTGAGCGCTTCTGTGTGTTGCCTCAAACGGAATTCCAAGGGAGTTGATGGGGATTCTTACGGGAGGCCTGAGGCCTGTCATAAAAATTTCCTGCTTCCTGGAGAAATCGAGTGATACTTGGGCAGTTTGTTCCTTCATATGATCACAGAGGTCGTTCTGTACTGTAGCAAGGTTGATGAGGAAAATGTAGTGTATTCTATATTGAAACGCCAAACCTGTGTAACTGTGCCGTGAGAATATTTATGTCACTCGCCTAGAAAATGCTCCCACTTACGATCAATAAAATGGCTAAAACCTCACATTTAAATCGGATTGTGTTTTATGAGTGTCTTCGTGTCATTCTTTTCGAAATGAAAAATTACCGTGGGAATTGTATCCAACACTGTCGGGTTGTATTGAGACAAAGTGCAGATGGGAATTGAGGCAATCATTATGCCCTTATGGAAAACCAACTCGTCGAGAAATTCCTGCCAGATAGCTACCCAAAAGTTGTGTACACCCTTTCTTGTGCTTCTTCCAACAAGATGATTCTGCTGGTTTCAGGGACATGCTTCTAAACATGACTTTGAAGGCCACGCGTCCGCAACAAAAATATGGATTTACCAGTCCATGTGCTCACTTTCCGGTATCCTTTACCCAAACGCTCCTCAATGTCCATTGGGATTGGTACTGTCATTTTGATCGGTGGAGAAGAAAACGCGCTTCTTCGATTGATATTCATGATTGCTGAATCGATGCGATAGTGTTGCTGGCAGTTGTAAAGATTGATGAGTATTGTTCAAGGGGATAATAAAGGAAAAGGCGAGATTTCGAGCTTCATCTAGCTGTGGCTGTCAGCTGACTCATCTGATCAACATGATGAATCGAAAGAATTTTTCTCATACTCTGGTAGACTGGATCACACAAAAGTTCGATTTACATACATCAGATTGGGATATTTCGAACTGGTGATAGTTAAGCAGCAACGGACTTTGCTGATGATTTCCGTGGATTCCCCCGGGGGATTCACTTCTGACATAAACTGGAGGATGCCCAGGAGACAATCAAAAGTATTAAAACAACGGGCGTTGGCACAAAAACTGTTTGTCGTTTGAAAGCCTGTGTTCTAAAGAAAGACCGCTTTCCTAAATCTTCACATTTGTGGCTTATTTTTATGCCTTTATCAAAAAATTCAATAGAAGTCTGGAGTACGACTCCGGACGTATCTTCTTTCGGATTCTGTAGCTTCGGTTAACAAAGTCCCCGCGGTCCATAAAATAGGGAAAACTCGAATCATAAGCCAGATACGAGCAACGTATTGAATACATCGCAGTGTCGGAATAGCACCGACACAACAATACACGCGCAGGTAAACGGGGTTAGGGCGATGCTGATTTGAAATCAAGCACTCTCGAAAAGTGCAACACTAGCGGCAACGTACACATCTCATTTGTCGTAAAACAAACGCAAACAAACAAATTTCGCAAAATAGATATGAAGGGTCAAAGAAGATTTTAGAGAAAATGGTGTCCAAGAGTAACTGGGCTTCTCCGAAAGATCGATGCTACTACATATCCATCGACGTGATGGCATCGAAAAAGCCAACCAACGGTCAATAGATGAAACAGCTTAAACTCCCAATGTAGGCCAGTCTTTGGCTTGTAAGTAAATCAGATTTTAGCTTAGTCGCCAATGTAGAAGTGTCCGCTAGAATTAAGCAGTCCCTTGCATGTTTTCCTGGGAAATAAAGAAGGTATTTTCAAACTCCTTGAGTATTTTACCTCAGGGGTTAAATACTTCTGTTCACCTGAAAATACTGCTGAAAAAGACAAATTTAAAGGTGTATTGTGCATGCGGAGCATGCACTTCCATAGAGTTCACGCGTGATTCAGTCTGAAACGGACAGCTAGCAAAAGTACCAACTTTACCTGAAGCCCAGTAAGCGTATGGGTCAGTATGAATTCATGAAACCAAAACCAGCGTTAGCGCACAACATTATCTTTACGGAACTGTTAAAGTGAGATTAGGAACAGAATTAACCTGATACATGTATTCCTAAAGAACCGGCTTAGTCTAAGAGTGACTCAAGAGACTCTCAGATGCTCCCATGCGCCAACGCTGTAGGGAGCCATAGGAACTTTGGGTGATAGTGTCGGTGTACCGGAGAAGAGAAATGTGATGGTGCCAAATCCGGCGCCCAATTAGACCATATTTCTAACCCAATGCTGTGATTTGATCCATACACCAATACATCGTTCTCACTCGGAGATCCACACACAAAAGTCATCAATTGTTCGAAAGGGACTAAATGCATGAAAGCCAGTGAAAATCTTAATGATCTTCCTGTCACATTTGCACTCCATTTTGTCAAAAGGTGTAGTATATTGCCATCATAAGTAGCTTCCTATTCCTTGGCTGAATTTGGGGAAGATAGCTGAATAGTTGTTATCGTTGTGTTTGGGAAGAGAACGTATGGACGTCAAGTCTCGACCTTATCTCAGTGAACCCTCCATAAATTACCTCACGGCGAGATCAGCTAAGAGAAAATCGAACCAACTCGCGAACAATGAACTCATGCACTTTTATTTGGCTACTAACATAGTTGGCAGTAGCCAAAAGCTTTCTATATAAACTAGGACGATCAAAGGATTCTTGGGATCGCAACTCTGGACCATTGATTTTGCTGATTTCAAAATTTAAGTATCAAATTTTGCTAAAAATTGAGTGTTACCATCTGCATGCATTTTAACAACCCCACTTGGGTGGTGGATAGATATTCTTATTCGATGAAACTATGACCTACAACTACATACTGAAGTGGTAGATCTAGTAAAGTAATACCACGATTGAGTGATGTTGCTTCCTCTACCCTGACCAATTTAATATTTGAAAAACACTGTCCCTCTCTTGAAGAATTGCATTCTGAATTTTTCAGACTAAGATTATCTTATGAAAACTAACCAGGCCCTCCGTTTTTACTGTAACCGTGAAGGGAAATCAAATTTCATTGCTCTGTAGCAACAAACATAGAGACTACACGAAGCACTTTCCATTGTCTTCCGTTATATGGGGACTTGTTAGTTCCGTGATTTCTATTACTTGATTCATTGGGAATCCTATTACTCGTCAATAGATTCTAATATCACATTTCTGTGTTTACTTTGGCTTGGCTGATTGATCTTTAGATTACAACTTCCACCCACTGAGCTTGGCCCATCAGGTACAGCTTACCCCCGGGAAGCACCGGACGCGAGCTTCGCTCTTATCAGAGCTTATCAGTGGTGGCTTTCATATGCAAAGGGTTTGTTAACACTGAGCTATCCAGCTGCAATTTGGGGCTGATAGGAAGAGCTTAGTTAAGTTTGGCCATAGGTATTCCCAAATGAACGTCCTCACTGCAAGGCGGCTTTTAATTGGTCTATACAGCGTCACATCAAAGCCCTCAGATTTCCCCCTGTGAGTAGCGGGTATCAATAGTGAGTTTCTGGCCTTACATAATAGTGGCATTGCTGGCCGCTGAAACGATGTACCTTTAAGTGGTGCCTTGTTCAGTGCGCTTTCAGACTCTTCGACGAAGAATTTGGTAAAGCATATCAAGCAGCGCCACATTTTTCACAGCTGCCTCCAATGTGCGCTAGGCAAACATAATCTAAAAGACGATTGGTCCCTGTTTGCAAACATATAACAGTGCAAATGGGCTGACGTTGCAGAGGAAGTCAAGGATTACCCGTCGGTGTGGCTGACTTTTCTGAAGGATCAAATGCACATGATATGGGGAGGTCACAGAAAGCCTTTCAGGTAAGTTTGAAGGATACGTCAAGAGTCACCGTTGGAAGAGGCAGTGTTTTCTATTTCTCTTTTTGGTATCCAAGTTGTCCTTGAATCGCGTAAGCACCTGCAAACTGACTAGCACAAGCGCGATCTGAGCTGTTGGTGATGCCCACGTGAACCCCTGGTCAGTGCGCACTTGAAGCATTACCTAATAACAAACTGTTCGTCATTTGCATATGGGCTGAACCAGCCAAAGACAAAGCGGGGATGCCAACCCAACGATTCGCACTGGTGCATCCGACTGAACTAAAATGTGAACCTTTAGGTCAAGTCTAACAAATGGGATCTCATTGGATTAAGTTGCAACAAAATTGGCTTTTTGGTAGGAAAAGTCGATCACAAATTTCGCATAGACCAAAACCGACAAAAAGTATGAACCCCTTGAAAGCCGTCAAGAGAGCAAGCTTCAAATGACTAAACTGAGTTCGTTGGTTTATGGGCGTGCGCTTCCAGTGGAGCGGTACGCCGAAAACATAAGAAGCCAACCGAACAAAATGGTTATCTCAGACGTGAACCAGCTGCGTCTATGTTCACACTGGTTGGAAGATTTCCCGATTCAGTGAATACTGATCAGAAGTCGCTTTGCTAAGTCGGGAAATCGGGTGCGGTGAAGAAAGCGGAAAGTTCAGCTGACAAAACGAGGCTGATTGCAAAGATACATCACATTAATTTTTTGTGGCTTCGGGGAAAAATCGATTATTTTCGAACTTCATTTTTTCTAAGATCCGTTTCGATGCTAGATACCGATTTTATGCCATTTGTTTGGTTCCTTTTGTTCTACCACACATTTCCGTCCACGCTGCAAATTCAAGAGACTTTGCTGTCAAGTCCTACATATCGCCATCGCTTTCTGCTGCGGCCTGTTTTCCCAATTGGTGCCATATCGGTACTATTTCCTCACCATGATATTACAACACACTATTCACATTACTTTGGCTTTTGACTCAAATCTACTTTATTTTGTCGATTGAGGGGACTTTTTCAGTCGTAGAGTTAGAAATTGACAGAGGAAACACTTACGGGGTCGCATTTTGAATGTTATCTAAATGCTCTTTCATCTTTCTTTGTCATTCAGATGGTTATGGAGAGAGTCGTATATTCATATAAGAATTAGTAGCATTATTATGTTCTCGGTCAAGAATCCGTCGGATTTAGAATATGCGGTCGATTTTGCGCTACTCAGTGGAGATCCAGGTAAGTTGAAGGTTTTGCTTTAGTATCCGATGGAAGATACATTCGGAGTCTTATCCTGGACGTCTCTCAGAAGGTACTGGAAATAATTCGAATTCGTTCATGGCAAATGGGTATATTTTATTTGATCCTGAATCCGGTGCATGTATTTGTTTCCCACTCCAGCAGTCTAATCAAATACAAAATGACAGAAACACAGTGGTGCTCAGAGAATATTAATTGATTGATACATTTTGTTGTGGTAACTGGCAGTTGCCATAATCAGATCATCTTGATAGCTACTGCATTCGAAGGATTTAACATTTTGCTTATCTAACGGACGACCTCCGTTAGATATGCGTAACTAATTTAAATGTGACAGACGAAATAGTGTGATTTGCATCGTTTAGTGTATTGGACGCTCCACACATAGTTAGTTGCGATAACAAATCATAAAAATATATATCGTAAAACGGAAAAAGGAAAAGAACACCAAAATTTCACAGACCCTTTAGGCTTTTCAAATTGTGAAAGCGAGCGAACCTATGCAGAAGAGGTTGGGAGTGCGACTCCAAAGGCACCTTTTATCTGAATCCGACACCGCAATTGAGGAGGCCCCGCGGCCGAACGAACAGAAGAGATGTGAGTCAAAAATCTCATAAAATAGTTTCGTCGTATATACGTTGGCGACAGCTTAGCACCGATAGGGAAGTACGCGAGACTGTAAAACCAGAGCAGGGAGATGCAAAGTAATCAATTTTATTCGAACAAGAGAACCCTGGAGAGTGTACCTTCGGCGGCACTTACAGATCAGGAGAGCGGTAAAACGAACGCAAATAAAGAAATGTAACACAAAACGTATCAAGATACACAGTAGACCATAAAGGAAAAAGGTAATAGAACTGTGTATCTTAAAGCGGATCTCGTATTACGTTTACTTGCCCTGAACCCCTCTGACTACTCATACGTCCCTCTTACTCGGCTCGGTGCGATTACAATACTGGCAACCCTGAAACTCGCCCGGTAGAACGAGAAGATGATCTTGAGTGGTGAAAAATTGAGTACATTTTTAGCAGGAACGTGCGAGCAAAGCGTGCGTGAGCAACGTGCAAATGGCGACCGCGCTGGGAAGTCGACGTTCGTTTAAACAAGCGATCCGAAGGAACAAACCCGTTCCTCCACAGGGGCCTCCTCCTAGAAGACCGTCGGAGAAAGGCGTTGTTTGGAACCATGCAGAACAAGCCGGAAACTGGCGGTCCCGTGGGAGTCGTTTGTTGGGAGCTGACCATGCTCTGGACACGCAATCTGACAAACACCGCTAGGAGGTGAACGCAGGAAGGTGTGATTCGCCGGCCTAGCTGCGCTCGCACACCGCTGCAATCGAGCAGCCCTCTCGATGTTTGCCTGTGAAAACGTTGGATCTGATCGCATCCCACAGCCACGGGTCTCACCTTATTCCAGATTATTCGGCAGACAGAGTTGAATGTGGGCGTCTGACCTCGGGTCTTCGTCAACCGCTGTTGACCATGGGAAGGATGGTTGTCGTTCCGGAGTCAGTGAAGCCGCCTCGGTCCCATGGGTTCTTCTGGGAGAGGATGCAGCGAAACCAAATTTGTGGAAACGGTGCTTGTGAGCACTGGTGGATGTTTGATATGGTGGTGGGCACCTAACAGCTTTTGGTGCTGCCCATGTCAGTAAAATGGAGTGACATGTCTATCGGCCCGTAAATTATCACGATAAACATGTTAGCCTGTTAAGCTCGGCTATGCACTTACAACGGGAAGTATTCAACCATCTGATGTAAAAATAGTAAAAAATCAAAAAAAGCGAAACATATTAATTTATCTTGCGGTCGCTACCGCTATTTCGCATATCCGGTACTCCCGTTGCGATTGGTGGGATTGTGTCTTCGGCCTCACCAGCAATCTCCACGGTCGGCGCTGGTAATAACTGGACTCAGGCAGGGTGGTGGGATTCATAAGATGAGAGGAGTCCGTCGTTCGATTCGCATTCCACAGTGGCGGGTTTGATACGATCGACAGACACCGTGTCGTGTCAGCCGACAACGTCCAGAATGAATGTTTTAAGGCCGCGTCTTATCACGCGAACCAAACCGGCGTACGCAAGGGTTGTAGTGATGGTCAAACACGGTCAACGCGCAAGAAAACATGAGTTGAAGTATTCAATGAGGTTGGAATGTAGCCCAAAGGTCGTTGGTCCCGCGGTGGTTTGACACGAAGCGTTCGCACGAGACGTTTTGCATGGTTGCCGTAACTGAAGTGCGTGGGTATCGACGGGGACACCGGCCCTCCAGGGAGGTGGAGCGTGCAACCAATCATAAGCTCATTTGGTGCGGTGCACACTTCTTCTTTAACAGAACTCAGAAGGCTTAAAAGAACTAACTGTATTATTTCGCTCCAAATCGGGTTGGCTCCGGCTCGCAGACCGACGTTTAGTTGCTGTTAAGATCTTTCCACCAAACTCGCGGGTGTTAGGCGGTTGTTCTAATATGCCCACGCCCAAGTGTTTTAATCATATTTGAAAACGCCCCGTCGAATTGTGAGTCACGGTCGGCGGTCACTACAGCGGGACAACCAAATATGCTTACCCAAGTTACTACGAGGTCTTTCGCGGCCTCTTCTGACTTAGAGCGGGGAGTTGGTATGGCTTGTGGCCAGCAAGCAAAGCGGTCCACACAGGTGAGTATCTAGCGGTAGCCGTGAGACGGCGGGAGAGGGCCAACGAGATCAAAGTGTATGCGGTGAAAACTTGTCTCGAGTCAGAAGAACCTAGCCACGGGAGTTTTGGTATGTCGATGGACTTTCGTTCTCTGGCATTGGAGGCAGGCGCGAGACCACTGGCGCACGTCGTGTTTGACGTTGAACCGCAGGAAACGTTAGGTCACTAGCCCCACCAAAGCAGCCACACCTAGGCGGGCGAGGTTGTGTAACGCCATAAATGTGGTATAACGGTGAACTGGTGGCAATACCGGTTTTGGACGACCTCGCGGTACGTCGCAAAGGATCGTATTCTGCCAAGCTGTGATAAGTACGACTACTAAGTTTAAGGAGCTGTCTTGTCAGGGTTTTTCGATATCAGGTCCCACTACTTGGGGCTGTGCCGTCGCATCGAGGTCTATGCTCGGTGTTGGTAACAACCGAAGCTGGTGTATACGAGAAAGTGCATCGGCGGCGGAGTTCTCTGTCCCAGAGACATGTCGTATGTCCAAAGTGAACTGTGAAACAAAGTCTAAGTGGTGGATCTTGCGTGGCGAGCACTGGTCAGGGGCTGAATGCGGTGCGTATGCTAGCGGTGTGTGATCTGTGAATAACTTGAATGTGTGACCTTCTGATGTGCGCCTGAAGTGTTGGACAGCTAGGCAGACGGCGAGCAACTCCTGCCGAATGTGCTATATCTTGACTCTGCCAGCTGAAGCCGCTCGGAGCAAACTGCTGAAGGCTTCCAAAAGCCGTCGGTGTACTGCTGAATTGCAGCTCCCACTGCAGTGTTTGAGGCGTCGGTTATCGGAGATATGGATGGTGCAGGGTCGGGATTTGTGAGTAGCGCTATTTTGATGATAGCACCCTAATGGAAATGAAAACCTGTTTCACAGCCTTGGGAAATGCGAACTTGCACTTAAATCCCCATAACAGATCTTTAGGGGGATAATTGCTTTTTTGCAATTAGGAATGAAAATCAGGTAGAAGCTAACTAGGCCGAAACATTGCCGTAAATGCAGATAAGGATGATGCTCTGTGTGTTCCCGAATAGCGTTAACATTATCTGGGACTGGAGTTTTGCACGAGGATGGGGTGATATACACTAAGAATGGGACTTTCACTCACACCACATATTACCGACTCAGCTTGCAACGACGGTCCGGTATAGGTCCAACGCTCCAGCGCCATCCATTTTCAGGGCTGGTTGATTCGGCAGGTGAGTCGTTACACACTCCTTAGCGGGTTCCAACTTCCATGGCCACCGTCCTGCTGTCTGGACCAACCAACACCTTTTGTGGTGTCTCATGAGCGTCGCGTTAGGCACCTTAACCGAACGTTTGGTTCATCCCACAGCGCCAGTTCTGCTTACCAAAAATGGCCCACTTGGCACTCACATTCAAGGCCCAACTCCGTTTGAGCGAGTCAGGCTTCTCACCCATTTAAAGTTTGAGAATAGGTTGAGGACGTTTCGCCCCCAATGCCTCTAATCATTCGCTTTACCGGATAAAACTGTTTATTTCCCAGAATGCCAGCTATCCTGAGGGAAACTTCGGAGGGAACCAGCTACTAGATGGTTCGATTAGTCTTTCGCCCCTATACTCACGTTTGACGATCGATTTGCACGTCAGAATCGCTGCGGTCCTCCACCAGAGTTTCCTCTGGCTTCAACCTGCGCAAGCATAGTTCACCATCTTTCGGGTCTCAACATGTACGCTCATGCTCCGCCCCGACGATGAGCAAGCACGAGGCTGCCTCCACGCCATGGGACGGGCCGGTGATGCGCCTGCCGCTCGAAGCTTGGTAGTACCGCGCATGAGAAACGACAGGATCTCACCTCAGCTCAGACAAGCCAAGCCTTTACTTTCACTGCGCCTTTGGGTTTCGTAACGCCCAATGACTCGCGCACATGTTACTCTCCTTGGTCCGTGTTTCAAGACGGGTCAGGTGGATAGTCTACCACTACACCACAGACTATGGGCCCTTTTAAAGTGCAACAAANCTATAGGACCCTATACTGGCCTATATACTATGCCAGCCTATAGGCTCCTATGCTGGCCTATAGGTTCCTATGCTGGCCTATAGGCTCCTATGCTGCCATATAGGACCGTGCAAACACAGACCTATATATATATACATACAGAACTAGATGATCCTCCCAGGAGCCCATATAAAAATCCGATTTGCTTTATATATGGGCCGCATATAGGTATATGGGCAAGCCTCGATGTAGGAAGCCTATACTAGTATATAGGACCCTATATTGACCTATATACTATGCCAGGCTATAGGATCCTATGCTGGCCTATAGGCTCCTATGCTGGCCTATAGGATCCTATACTAGCCTATAGAACCGTATACTGGCCTATATACTATGCCAGCCTATAGGATCCTATGCTGGCCTATAGGTTCCTATGCTGGCCTATAGGATCCTATACTGGCCTATAGGACCCTATACTGGCCTATATACTATGCCAGCCTATAGGCTCCTATGCTGGCCTATAGGTTCCTATGCTGGCCTAAAGGATCTTATACTAGCCTATAGAACCCTATACTGGCCTATATACTTTGCCAGCCTATAGGTTCCTATACTGCCCTATAGGTTCCTATGCTGGCCTATAGAACCCTATACTGGCCTATATACTATGCCAGGCTATAGGATCCTATGCTGGCCTATAGGTTCCTATGCTGGCCTATAGGTTCCTATGCTGGCCTATAGGCTCCTATACTGCCCTAAATTATTCTATACTAGTCGATAGGACCCTATACTGGCCTATATACTATGCCAGGCTATAGGATCCTATGATGGCCTATATGATCCTATACTAGCCTATATGTTCCTAAGCTGGCCTATAGGTTAATATGCTGGCCTATAGGTTCCTTTGCTTTCCAATACGTTCCTATGCTGGCCTATAGGTTCCTATGCTGGCCTATAAGTTCCTATGCCAGCCTATAGGCTCCTATACTGCCCTATAGGATCCTATACTAGTCTATAGGACCCTATACTGGCCTATATACTATGCCAGGCTATAGGATCCTATGCTGGCCTATAGGTTCCTATGCTGGCCTATAGGTTCCTATGCTGGCCTATAGGTTCCTATGCTGGCCTATAGGTTCCTATGCTGGCCTATAAGTTCCTATGCCAGCCTATAGGCTCCTATACTGCCCTATAGGATCCTATTCTAGTCGACAGGACCCTATACTGGCCTATATACTATGCCAGCCTATAAGCTCCTATGCTGGCCTATAGGTTCCTATGCTGGCCTATAGGTTCCTATACTGATCTATAGGATCCTATACTGGCCTATATACTATGCCAGCCTATATGTTCCTATGCTGGCCTATAGGTTCCTATGCTGGCCTATAGGCTCCTATGCTGTCATATAGGGCCGTGCAAACACAGACCTATATATATATACATACAGAACTAGATGAGCCTCCCAGGAGCACATACAAAATTCCCATTTGCCCTATATATTGGGTTTATATAGGTATATGGGCAAGCCCCTTTGCATGAAGCTTATATTGGACTGTAGGACCCTGTACGGGCCCCTGGGCCCGCCCCGCATAGCCCTATATATACCATATAGATACCGCATATTTACCCGTCAAGCCCTAAAAAGAGAGATTAGGCCTAGTATGTATTGAATCGGCTATAACTGGACGTAATATGAGCCTATATAGGGCCGC
>LUCM01005036.1:2448-24029 GCA_008360955.1 Fasciolopsis buskii | reverse complement strand
TAGCCACGTGTCAGGCACTGACTACACCGCTGCATATCTGGATGGGATTCAGACTTAGAGGCGTTCAGTCCTAATCCCTCGGATGCTAGCTTCGCACCATTGGTCTTTCGACTGAGCACAGAGAGAGGCTGAGTTGAAGTTGATTTGAACAGCTTTGTTCTCCGTGACAATTCTGAGTGCTGGTGATTAGTCTGTCCGTAAATCGTGGGGACAAGTTTTACCAGTTACAAAGAAAATATCATGTAAACCTTGCCTTTGTTTAACAGACCGAAACGAATGAAATAACCAGCATGCTGCACTGGTAGCCGCGTATGAAAGATTGAGTCTATAAACTAGTTACGTGGAATCCTGGGGTCGTAATCCATCGGCCTCATGAAAACTAATCGGCCATGTACTCTGGACGCATCCTGCTAACAGGAGATCCGTTTATTTTAGTTATTATGCGGCCAAAATCGTGCTACGCATCACACGTTCACATTCTTTGAGTTACACCTAGTTTCAAGTTAATCTGTTTGCAGACAAAATAGTTAGAACAAAGTGGGATAGTATATTCACTATTCGCGCATGCCCAAACAAAGTTCATGCAAAATGTCTGTTACGTGGTCTCCGTCGGCTAAGTGAACAGCTAATTGATAAGCCCTTGGAGTTTAACGACAAGAACTGATTGGCTTGTGCACACGGAGGATGCTCACTCAGCGAGGGAGGCAGAGAAACCACGTTCTGTCATTCCGCTCAACTGTAGAAACAGGATGAGATTTCCATTAGAAGAAAATCTCTCAAATGAAGTACGAAAGTTTGGCAAAACGGAGTAGGCTGTTGAATTCGGATTGTTGAGGGTTTTTGAAATTTTCCGTCATGCAATTTCATGCTGGATTGCACAGCGTAGTGCATGAATGCCTTATTGGATCAGTCTCTACATAAGACTGAAACTCGCGGTTTATAGACTAGTGTCTAACAACGATAGTACAGGTGTTATCGATGGTAGCCATCATCAATGCACCACACGGATCCACCTCGATCTATTGTTTGGAGAACCAAGTTGAAGTCAATGGACCTGTGATATTTGCAGCCAAACGAGCCCAAAGGGGAGTGGAGTAAATTATCCGCTGGATTGGCGAATCAGACGGTTTTGTGCTATTCTTTGAAAGTTGATAAGCCCAATAATCACGAATGGCATTCTTCGTAAACTAAATCATCGCAAGCTACCAGAGTCCCGATTCTGATCCCTACGTATCTAGAGTAGCCCACAAAGCCAAAGGACAAATTTAGCATCAGGAATCTGGGGTACTACGGATTTTATGCCATGTACGAGACAGCCATCTACTACGGAGAGTACGTCAAAAAATATGAGGCAGACAAATGGAGCTGGGTATCTTCTTTATCGAGGACAATCAAAGAAATATGTTCCGTGGGTTTCAATCTGCCATGTTCACCAGTAGCCTTCTGGTGTTCTCTGGTGGCGGCACGACTATCCTCGGATCCCAAGACGTAAACTAGTATCTAGTCAGCAGTATTCTCATGTTACATGAATCTGCCTGGTGGAAGACGAAAAGGTCCACCAGCAGCTTGATTCTTGCGTTCAGTGGAGAACTGCGTCTAAATAAACCTGCATATCACTGATGAATGTGTTCTGACCGAAAGCCAGTATCCCATTAGGGCAGCACAATCCTTGGTGCTGAGTCAACAATTCGAACTATGAACGATTGACCGAGTGAGAATACACTTCTCTTTTCACAAGACCAAACAAGATAAAGCCCCTTTATCACCAGCTTGATTGTTATTCACCGTTTGACAAACTTGTACTTGCCTTCGTCATAGTCCTCCTTCGGCCTTGTGGAGAAGGGGAAGCCCAATGACTGTTACCTTTCTCGGATTGCTGCACGTTTCTCCAGAAAGACTGAATGCAATAGGTGCGCAGACAGTGGACTGAGGTGGAGGAAGCTTTATCGAAGTTTACGTAATGACCTTTGCATCTGAGATGTTGCTAAATCCAAATCAATGTTGGGAGCATTGATGGTGGCAAAAATTGGAGTGATTTCACCGAATATGGCATCACCTTCGCAGGTATTCTGTGGTGTTTGATCTCCTCTGATGCATCCTTTGCCACGGTTCTCGGGTAAATTTAGATTTTGCTTTCCACAGCAGTCAGAATATTAAAACTCACTTAAGTATTGAGAACAAATTCACAGCAAATGTTTCACCTTGATGACGCTTTACAGGTGGGTCGCGCGTGGTATTTCCATGTGTTGTCCGAGTTCCTTTGGGTACCAATATTTATGATACCACGGATCATGAGCGGAATTTAGATGAAATTGGCACTTTTACATATGGGAATACCAATTCTGTCATCACAAAATAATCCATCATGTAATATTATCGCTAAACTCATGATTGGGAAACCATGGAAGCATTGTACAGCTGTTTCATGCACCAAGTTACGAATCATCAGCAGTTTATATCCACCGCGCCCGGATTGAGACGCAAATCCGGGACGAATGATTTTGAGTCGAATGCCTTAGCCATTACGCTACCGGGCAGGCTTTCAACGGTTCGCTGAACTTCACCACATGATGCCGCACCTATCCGTCATTGATTTGCATGGCCACCGTCGCTAGCGCATGAAATTCGACTTCAGTCGGATTTCGTAAGTTGCATCGCGGATCCACGTGAACGATGAAGCGAATAGTATGGATTAGTGAAATTATTTTTCATTGGCATTGTCTGACATAAGGCTTAGATGGGACAAAATGGAAGAATGCTCAATGCGACCATTGCGTTTCGATCCAGTAAAACAGGATTATCTTTGACTTAGACATGAGCGATTATGGACTAGGAACTAGTACCAAATCGGAAAGGCAAAACCATCCCATGCACTAACGTCAACCATGAAATTATTAATTCCATCAAAGGATTAAGCTGATGGTTAAAACGTTTGTGCGAACACGTCTTTATCATAGAGCGGAATAGGATGACCAGGAAATACAATGGTAATTGACGATATGTCATATTCTAATAAACCAACAACAACGAATATGATACCCTCGGTTACCACAATTTTGCATTGCGAATTGCGTGCTGGTCACCTCGTATTTGAAACCCATACAGTGAAAATTTCTGTGATAAACCTTCTTCATGGAGGGATTTATGAATTTTTGAAATTTCCTAAGACTACAGGAACACAACAACACCTTGTACTCATGCGCTGCACTCCTTCGTTTGGTTCATCCTCTCTTCGTTTCTTTTCTGTTTACTTGTTCTCACTTAATTCCGTCTCTCTTCTTCCAACGTCTTCCGCTTGTTTGCCGTTCGATTATGTTCACTTTTGGTTGTACGCTTTTTTGGAATTCTCTGTTCGTTGTAGTTGCGTTTAGAAAATGTTTGTTTCCGTTCTTCCTTTTCTCTCCAAATCACACCGTTTGGCACGGATATGCTGTGCTAATCGTACTCGTCGATGTTGGGGACATTTTACCGTCAGAATTAATAACTCCTACGGAACTGTGTTCGTGATTGGAATCTGATCGAAAAATGTTTGACGTGAGTTGGCAATTTGTCCACTTGTGACAAGCCAAGTGGTGCCATCTGAATGAGTATTTCCTTCAAATTTATTTCACTTTTCACATGTGACAAAGTATTTGGTATATTTTGAATCTGTGTTGCGTAACAAAGTCAATTTTATACCAACTACAGCCTCCGTTCTCCACAATTTTCATTCTAACCTAGCCTCGGAATCACAAAGAAATGTTTCTATGGTTCACAGTTATATCCTCCGTTATGAGAAGAACGACATTCGAGTTAGCTGGTCGTGCAGTTCTCTGCTGCTGCATTTGATTATGTTGCTTGCCAAAGCAGATCATTTTTCTGTTTCTCATTCTATAATTGAAAATCAGAATACCAGATCGTGATCACGGCCGTTACTCGGTCCTGGTAATCACGAACCGGTGACAGTTTTCGTTTATCAAATTGATCTATTGTTGTGAGTGGGAGTTTGTTGCTTGGTTTTTCTTTATTTCAGTATCCATACTCGTGAGTGAATGCGCTACCCGAGACAGTTGGCGTCACTCTGGAAAGTGACGTTTTCACTCGACTAATTCTGGGAAATATAAACCAAAGTGTCAGGTCTGGTGTTCAGCCCAGGCAACGTTCGTCAGATGTCGCATTTGTGAATTTCTCACTTATTTTGCGGCAGCTTGTATATTGCCGAATCATCTGATATGCAGCTCAGGATAAATTGGACATGGCTCAGTTACTGGATTTCAGAATCACAAGGATATCTGTTAAAAGCAAATATTATTTTTGCATTTTTCAATGCTATTCTAATAGTTAAATTTTCACCTAAAGGAAACGATTCATCATAAAATGTAATAGCGATATTTTTCATTGGGAACATAAGTTTCCCGGTTTTCAGTCCACTCCGGTATACATTTCTGCCAAACTCTCCCCTACATTGAACGCTATGGTACTTTAGAAAATTGGCAATCAATAACCGATAAACCGTGGAATTAGAGAGATTGGAATAAAACAGAAAGTCATCACTGGAAGATCAGACGAAAAACCGAGGTCGTGGCAGATGGAATTGTAAATAGATGTGTGAATTACAACGAACCGGCGGTGGCCAAACGGATAAGGCCGTGGCGTTTGGATGTAAAGCTCGCGGGCTTGAATCCTCCGACCGCCGGTCAACTTCCCTACTTGGAAGCCCTCTGCTGACCGCGGTGCTTTTTCTGAAAAATGATGTATACTAACATTTCAATAATAAAGGAAGCAAATGATAAAAAGACATTTAACTAAGGGATGTGCTCCATCAGTGCCAGAATGAGGATTGTATAGCACAGTTGTATGCACGGCTAAACTACTCGGATTAACGTGGCACGGATATTCCTTGGGGGAGTCATCATCGTAAAATCTGAAAGAGGACGGGAATATGTCATGAAATGTAACGATCGTGGAAGGCATAAGCGACATGACAGCCATGGAGTTCATCCCAGATAGGTTAGGCATACTAACATAAGGTACATTTCTGTTCGCCTGGAGAATGAGGATGCAAGGACGTGGGTTGAAAAGGAGGCGATCTTTGATGATTCAACGGAAGGGAATGAATTTGTACCACACAACTGCAACTCTGTGGAAATGGGACGAACTTCGTAGATATGGTCACGATCACCGGCCCGAAAATAATACATGTGAAGAATTCAATGGTTGGTCTTCCTAATACACCAAGGCGAGAGCTGCGAAATCATTATGCAAACTGATAGTGTCTTGAAAACGAGTGAGTCACCACTGGTACTTTAACAACTGAGGTTCGCAGTGAATGTAATTTTGTCACTTGAACAAACTTTGTTTCCCGCAGTTCGTCTGGCCGAGAACTTCGTGCTAAAGTATGTCTATCATCCGGGCTCGTAAAGTTCAGTCTAATTTACCACTAATAGTCAGCAGCACTTCCCAACAAAATCGAATCACTGAATGCTCGCAAACCCAAGATGGAATGAAAAGTATTGGACTCAGTTAACGACGGTTTGATGTTTCACATCAATGCAGCAAAAGTAAAGTTGAACGGTTAAAATTGTGGCATGCACTTGAACAGATATCTTCACAGAGATCTTTTACTCTGTGTAAAATGCACATTTGTAGAAGTCCAACGTACGTCGAAGTCCAGTAATCGTGTCAGGTGGTACTAACCCTTACACAATCAAATCATTCTGGCGGTCCACAGGCTAGATACGACGAAGAACATGCAACAGGTGGATGGTGAAAGCTGGGAAAGAGGAGTCCGTAAATACAGTACTGAATAGTCATTTCCGGCCATATCAGCACATTGCCACGTTGGTTGTTGATATAATGATTGCAACCCAAAGAGCAATGTTCAGCAACCAAACCATTGAGGAAATCAGTAAGTTGAACCAAGATCAATACGGGTTAGGGAAACGTGAAACGTTATTGTTGCAAACAACCAACATAACAAGATAAATCGTCTGACTGCTAAATTAGTTAGCCAGTCATCGTCATGGTGACAATATTTGGCAGCAGATTTGCTAACTTGAATCGCCGAATGATCGATTTAATTTCCAGGTCACAGCTAATAGATGCTTTACTTAAGTTTTGCCTTTACTATAACACAGTGTTACCGGTAGGTGAAAGGTCATCTACTGAGTAGTTGCTGAGTGCGGAATTCCCCAGTGATAGGAAAAGTGGAACGTTTGGTTTTTGGGTGAACTCGCCAGGATAGTAATTGCTTAACAGCTACCGTGGTCTACGCCCTAGTCAAATTAAATTTACGAATCCAACCGTGCAGTTCATTTAAAAGACACCAGGTGCATGTCTGTCTTGAAAACTAGCGATTCGTAACCAGTACTTTGAGAATTGAAGTTCCAGTTGAATAAACTTGTGATAAATGAAAATAAAATATAATTCTGCATTGCAATTGCTTTAAACTCGTGAACCTGACACTTTTGGGAAACAAGGTAGAAAGATTGATTAACAAAGAATCCCACATGATGAATTCAGCAGTGAGTGACTATTTGGCATGAATTAATTGTGCAATGGAGAAAGTGGCTGGTAGGAGACCTGGGGAGGGACAAGTGTGCATTTGCGTTAAACATGGGAAATGTTTGATGAGAATGATGTGCATCATCGAATTATTGAAATTTAATGCGAGATGCTGCCAGAGGGTATTTTTGAAAACATTTTCAGTCGAGTTCAGATTTTCTTGAGTAATCGTAGGAACGCGCAGCACCTAGTCGCATCCCAATCCGCACGAGAACCCAGGCCCATCAAGGGATTGGAGGAACCACATGATCAAATGGTGTGATGGTGTATTTAGCCTAAGACAAATGAGGCAATTGCCATGGCATCATTTGGAAAGACGAAATCGAGAAATGAAGGAAGGGGAAAGAATGATTCGGGGGAACAAAAACACAACACGTAGCTGGCAATGATTCGATGAAGACTTATGGATGTGGACACAGTGGTCAAGTAGTTTGAGTAACTCAGAAATTGTCCACGGAAGAAATCACATGCAACAAATGAGAAGCAGCAAGTTGATCACGTTCAAATTTAGTTCTCTTGGATCACGTACGACTGTGTTCTGCTTTCGAATTCAATTAACTCGATCTTCAGCCGCCATAGAGCATTTGGGGAATCAGCGCGTAGTGAAGGGCATTCCAGAGGATGAAGACTGGAAGAAAATATGACGAAGGTTGTTGAGGTCTTCAAAATTGTCTTCGTGTCTGAGAATTCATGGTAGAAATGTAAATGGGTCTTGTTGTAACCACTATGTTTCGCGCGAGTCAGGATGAACAACATTCTGCCGGAAGAGCACCCCTTTGCAGCAGTTATTCCCGCTCGTCCTCTATGCGCATCTGATACAACCTTCCCCATAATTATGTGCTACATAGTTAGTCTCCCTCTAGAATCTCATTTAATTATTTGGAGCTCACATATAAACCACAATCCTGTTAAGAATTCGTCCACAGATTTTGTCGATCAGGCAACCCTAAACTTTGGAATGGACACGCAATATGCGAAATTATGAAAATCTCGTTTAATCCATTCACAGTCATGACGCTATAAATAAGAACTTAGTTAGATTGGTTGACTCGGACCAATTATCGAAATGGGAGCTCCGAGATTTCAGCATGAATCCGTAATGTACTGAGAGAGCACCAACTTCCCTAAGTCTTGATAATCCTAGCGACCATGACTAGTAAGTTGGCAAATGAGGTTCGAAGAGAACAGACTAATGAAGATCGGAGATGAAAAGTGGAAAAGAAGAGTTGTTGGTTTATAAATGCTGAGGTATTTGATACGTGATGAAAATGCCACAAAGACTGACTGTGTGATAGGATGGTTTTCTGGTTGGGAATGTGGGAACACGTGCCAACTGGTTTTATGCAAATCAACACAAACCAGTGCTCATGACCAGAACTCGACTGCCCAAATGCTTTCTGGTGGTTGAACAACAAGAAAATTGGATTTGACGATGCAGATCACTTCTACCAGATCTGCCGTAGCTGGTCTCACAATTTCATTTTATGAAATAATTCACCATGTGGTATCAACGCTCAACTCACCATAAAAATACCATTCAAGCAGTGTACAGGTGTTCCATCTGATGATTCCTAACAAGGATGAAACAACTGCACAGTGCTTCCATGGTTTCTTTATGGTGAGTTGAGCGACCATATCACATGATGAATTATTTTATGAAAACATTCAATCTCTTACTACTAAAATAATTCCATTTAAACATTGATTATTCAGGCTCACCCAGTCGGCGAAAGGATCCTAGATTTCCTTACCAATCACAAAATGAGCCCTGGCCACTCAAGATAAAAACAAACAGAAAACGAAGATTCGAATTAGAGAAGGGTCAGCAAACATTTCGAAACTGTTATTCTTTTTGTGCTCGGCATATGAGAGATGGAGTTTTCTGGTTTATTTCTGCTTTTTCTTCCGCAAGAGACTGTGCAGGTGAACAAACAAAGCACAGGTGAAGCCTCGCAACTACGATCGCTCATTTTGTTGCATTGCTACGCGAGACCAACAGGTATATCTGTTCACTCGGACTTTTTAAGGTCCAGAATGCCTTCCCCCGTTGGTATTAAATAGTTGGGTGGAGGTGGTGTGAGGTATCTTGGGTAGGATTCAGCAAGAGGACAATGAGGTCAAAAAACTGAGACATATTTAGATTGAAGTATGTTAGTTATTTTTAAGTACATTTCAAAGTTCACTTGAAAAAGTATTGTTTCCGTGGATAGATATTTTGCTGGTTGAATTTCAACTACCGGATTGAGTTGGGTGGGACAGAAATGAACTCAACTGCCTTAGCGTTTTGAGTCCGAATAGAATCACTACCGAGTTCAGTGTATGATTCTCCCGTGAACAACTCACATATCTCAGCAAATGAGCACTGATGGCTTCTAATACCATTTAAGCTTCGATCTCCTTTCTGCTGGTCCGACCAGTCAAACAAAATTCAAGCTCGCCTTCTCATCTAGCAAATAGTAAGACCATTCTTCTACACACATGCCTCTTTAACGTGGCTTCATGTTCCCATTTTTCACCGGTATTGAATGACGGTGGCGAAACTGTCATGAACACGATCAATGCGGATTTCGATATAACCCGACTTTGGAAATCCGTTTCCTCCGCCATGGTCACAATTCCTCTCACTGACTGAAATGCGTAAGAAGTTGAAATGAAGCATTTTTACCCAAATAGCCTTCCCAGGGTTTTTAATGTCCAGAATGCTTTCCCCCGTTGGTATTAAATATTTGGGTGGAGGTGATGTCAGGTAACTTGGGTAGGATTCAGCAAGGGAACAATGAGGTCGAAAACAGAAAAATTTAGATTGAACTACGTTGCATATAGTTAAGTACACTTCAAAGTTCATTCGAAAAAATATTATTTCCGTGGATAAATATTTTGCTGGTTGAATTTTAATTAGCTGGATGGAGTTGGGTGGGATATAAATGAACTCAACTCTCTTGGCTTTTTGAGTCCGACCCTCATTCAGAAGGAAATAGCACGTGCGTGTGGGACTGTCTCATCTAGGTTCGGATATGCAAAAATGGCAGGTGCGCCATTCACTTTCCCATATATTGTTCCCATAGCAATGGTTGGTGTTCGCGAACTTGTCAGAACACTGCACCATAATTTACTAAGCACACATGGGGTAGATTTTCTGGCTTGCACCGCTCACTGACAGTAGTGAAAGCGATAACCACGTAGTAATCCTCCTAATTGGTTCCGGGATAAATGCCTTATATTAGTTGTGTAAATTGACAATCAAATTTGGTGTTCAAAACACTTGGTGATGAAGAGTGACGGCCCAAACGAACATGTCAGAAAGACTTAAGCAAAACGTAAAAGTGAATAGAAAGAACGAATGGGATGGACAACAACGGAGTTGAACTGAAACAATGCAAGATCTAAGGTGGCCAAGCGGATAAGCTCGTGACGTTTGGACGTGAAGATGGCGGATCCGAATCCCGCCACCACCGGCAAACTTCCCACTCGGTAGCCATTTGTTGACCGCGGCCTCCTTCCTGAATGATGATGCACATTGTTATTTCAATAATAAACGAATTAAAAGATAAATCAAAATAGAATTCCCGCATCGCCATATCTTATGACAGCTTAGTTGTCAATGATTCGAATTTATCGCCACTGAAATAGACTATATTACCATTGCACACTAATGATCTCGGGTCCCATCTCGAAGAAGCATTCCTGGTGACTGCCAGTTAGCATTCAAGTGCATCCCTCTGGACCACATTTTCTATTCCAAAATTGATTACCAAGAACGTGCGTTCCCGATTCACAAACATGTTTGTTGATGATTTATGTGTGACAATGATGGACTGGGCGGAATGTCATAACCCACTAGATTGTAAATGTGTACTGGAGAATTTTACCAAGGGAACTCGAAGAACTGCACGTTCGCGCTGTTTGCATATATGCAAGATTTCAAATAAAATACCATAGCTCGTCATTTTCACAAAATGTGGACACACGAATTAAACTAATCCCACGATGATTTCTGCAGTCACTCAGAGTACCCTTCTTGAAGATGGGTATGATCAGTGACTCACCCCACGAAAGTGGGATGCGCTCCCGCATCCAAATATCACGAAGCAAGGAGGTAAGTGATTTCATCAGCACCTCTCCACCCGATTTAAAAATAATTGGGGGGAAGTCGTCGGGACCGGCAGCTTTTTCCCTCTTCAGAAGCCGAATATTCGACTCCACTTCCACTTCCTTTGGGGGATCAAGTGACACCTCCCAAGGATTCACAGCTCCAGGCGTCGGACTAGATACGATAGCGTATGGCCAGTTAAACTGATCCTTGAAATGTTCTGCCCAACAGTCCAGTCGTTCCTGTCAACCGTGAATGATCTCTCCAATCCTTTGGTCTGGAATCATCAAACAACATGAAACTCCATGGTTCATCTTGTGAATGCCTTACTAGTTTGTGTTACAGTTTACTTCGGGCTTCACGTGAATGCAAATTTGTGCTGAAATATTTGTTGGGCATGATAGCTTCTGAGAATTATTTGAGTTAAGCAGCGTTCCCTTTGTCTAAGCTAATGAGAAATCTTGACGGCTTATTTTAACAGGATCGAATTGACCGTCATATTGATAGTGGACATGGCTATTGCGGGTTGGCTGACGTAAGCGCGGTCACGTTTCTACTGAAATGAACTACTGAGTAGCCACCAGGCCCCTGTAATTTTTAAAGGTATTGTCAAAATTCAGTATATTCATTGATATGACCATCAATTTGGAGTGGAAGAATGATGGGAAGTAGAAATCTGATTTGATATATATATATATACATATATATCCGCAATGCATTCCGAAATTTCCACAGACGTCAAAATGACAATTCCTGAAACTACAGGGTAATAAGGGCATATCTACAAGCAAAAATACATCATTTACAGTCTCCCTTCATTAGGTTAGTTTGTGGATTGTAATAAGGCCACTTGCACATGATTGATTTTCTTTGTCAAACAAAGCGAGCGTGTGCAGGGAAAATGAAATCTTAATAGTTTTGTAAACGGGTTGGTCCATCTTTCTATCTGACAAGTAAAACTTGGCTCTCCGCTGATTCGGTAGACGGTCATATCATGGAAGAAAAAGAGAATAACGGGGAGCACTGCACATTCGGACCAAGTGTTTCAAGTTCCGCTGCATTGAACGGTGCATCGAACCTGAGCACTACAAAATCTCTGAGGGAAAATGAACTAATCACGAGTATGCACAATCAAATGACGCTGGCTTCCGGCTTAGGAAATACTATCAGATGGACTCAAAACGAAATGATCTAATCAAGTAGTGGAACCAAAGATAGACTTTCGAGGTTTCAGTAAACAGTTCTAAAAAATTTAGAATCCTAACGAAATCGATTCTTTGCCACATTTACCAGCTAAAGCAAGATCCGGCGGAAATAACGAAAAACTTCCAACCAAATCTTCACAGTAAAGTGCATTTATGGTGGCATCCAAGTGTGCCTCGAAGGAAGAACGGAGGTATTACGCGGGGTTGATCGATGCGTACGCAAAATCCATAAGGCCTCCCGTGAAAAATGGCTTTCGTTGTGCAAGCTCGCAATCCGACATAACAAAATATTCACTTAACTTCAGTTTTCACAACCGATAACCTTGAAACAACATGCTCAGCTTTTCCTTACTACTCAGTAACACCATTTACCCAAACAGAAGGAAGACGGAGAGTAACGGAAGATGGACTGCAGAACAGTTTTTTGAACAGCTATGCAGAAGAATAAACATTTCGAATACAAAAACAAAACTGACTGCGACAATCAATCATATCAACTATTGTTACCAACCGTCACTCCGGGAGGTCCCGTGGACCCCAACTCGGTAACCTAATTGCACCTACACGAGCTGGTCCACGCATCATCACAATCATCATCATCATCGTCCAACGTTAAAAAGCAAAGCAAGCCTCACTGACCGCTGCCGTTCCCCAGAATTACAAGTTTCTATATAAAAAGAGTGAATATTCAAGGGGAACAGGGAGTGGACCCACAAAGGCGGGAATAGATAAAATGCTGCTGCAGCCAACACACGGAACACAGTCTAACTGTATAAACGCACGTGTTTTAATCATTCTGATTCGATAGAAAATGACAGCACGATCGCCACTGTTCACGGTTCACTGCCATATCCTTAAGTGTCTCCAGCCAGTAAGTCGACGAGTCTTTCGGACCCCAACCACAAAGGCGTGAGAAACCTACTCTACCTAATTTCGCTGTACATTTTCTCATCCCGCATTCCCACGTCATCTGTCGGCCTCCACAAGGCTTCCTCTATTCCATGGAAGGAACCCAAAATAGGGCACGATATGGCAGACGGGTGTCCGCCATAAGCAATACGCGACCCAGCCGGCGTAGTGTACTCAGAATCATACAAGCTGTTCTGAGAGCCGGCATCTAGTAATAGATTCCTCATCTCTACACTAACCACCCGGTCACTCCACCCAATCCCAGCCATATTACGTTGGAATCAGTGGTCAATAATATCTAACCGACGAACATCGCCCACGCGACTATACCTTGCCTTGCAACCGTGCGATAAAACTGAATAAACGGAGACGCAGTATACATGGCCTGTCAACTTGAGTGAAATATCACGCCGACGCCACAAGTGCTTCAGTACAGCGAATGCTGCCCGAGCCTTCGAGATAAGCATGTTTACCTATACTGCCGAGCTACCATCGTTCGACCCGCAGCAACCAAGGTAGGTGAAACGGTCTACAATCAGTAGTTCCTCATCTCTCAACACCAAGTTCAGCACTACTGTCGTCCATTCCCGCAACAGCACCTTGCACTTTGAAAGTGCAAAGCACATGTAAACCGAACGACCAATCGCGAGAGTCTATCTAGTGCACGTCGTGCATGGTCCGCAGACTCGAAAACCCATACAACGTTATCTGCGCAGTCTAAATCACACAGCTTCCCTCCATTTCCCAGTTCGATTCGTATTTCCCAAAGACCTTCTGAAGCATCTTCCATTACCTGGTCCATAACGAAATTGAACAGGAATGGAGAGTTGGGACACCCTTGTCGAACGCCACTAGGCTAGTCGTTTCGAATGAACTTGACAGTTCACCGCATGCCCTAACGCGACCATAGGCATGCGAGTACAATGCTCGCAACAGATTTACGAACTTCGTTGGCATACCCTTCCGTTGGAGAGCACTGAATAGGACTGTTCGATCCACTGAGTCGAAAGTGGCTTTCAGGTCGAGAAAGACTACGGTCAATGGGCGGCGATGCGTGTGGCGTGTTTCTAGTAACTGTCGGGGAGTGAATATCTGATCGATGTAACCTGGACCTGGACAAAATGCGGCTGCTGTTCGCGGATATTACTCTCACGAATAGGAGTCAAAGAGCGCAGCACTGTTGAAGCTAACACCACGGAATCAAACTGATCCCACGATGATTGACACAGTCACTCCGTGCACCATTACTGAAGATTGGTACAATCAGCGACTCGCTCCACGAAATCCGAATACGCTCCCGCATCCAAATAGCAAGATGCAAACAAGTGAAGGATTTCATCAGAGCTTCCCCACCCAATCTGGAAAGAACTGGGAGAGTATCGGGAGCGGCTACGTTTTCCCCTCTTCAGAAGCCGAATATTCGACTTCACTTTCACTTCCGTTGGGGGATAAAGTGACACCTCCCAAGAAATCACAGCTCCAGACGTCGGATTTATTACGTTAGCGCGCGGCCAGCTAAATTGATTCTTGAAGTGCTCTGCCCAACGGTTTAGCCGTTGTTGTTTACCATCGGTGAGATCTCCAATCCTGTCACATACGACTTCACTAACCGAAGTTCGCCACCCACCGCTGACAAATGTAACATTAAAAAGTCTGCCACTGTTACCTGAAGATTCGCCATCATCCATCTCTTCGGATACATTAGCTCACCAGTTTCCGCGGTCATTCTTAAGACTTATCGTCAAGTGACGGCGCAACTGTCGACGCCTCTTATTAATTTCCTTGCAAATAGGCAGCTTACGTTTTTGCTCCATTAGAACCAGGGACCCTTGCGAGATCCAGTGACTTTGAGGAACGCTGGACCTAGGACCACTGGCGAAATCTGCTGCCAAATGCATAGCCTGCTTAATTTGACCCCACTGCTCGTCGAAGTTCTTAGTTCCTCCGATAGTTTCTGATCGCAGCTGTTGAGAACAGCCGAATCAGACAAACGTTCAACAGCCAATCGGGTTTGTGGTCTGCGTCGATGGCCATTCAACTGCAGCAAAAGTCTCAATGAAATTAACGCATGGTCCGATTCGACGTACGCGGTCCAGTACGATCTACAGTTCTGAACATAACCACGCCAACGGTAGCTAACTGTGATATGGTCAATCTGATTGAAAGTACATGTCGAATTAGAACGCCATGTCGCAGTGTGACGCGAACTGTGTCGGAAATTCGTACTAGATAGGAATAAATGATTATATGCACAGAATTGGAGAAGTCTTTCTCCGTTGTCTGTTCGCTGTGCAGGCAAGGCGCATCGCCCACCTAAACAGGACTCTGATGTACTCTGTTTCCCAACTTGTGCATTGAAATCACCTGCTACCACTACAATGTCAGAGCGTTTGCTCTTCCCAACAAGGTTGACGAGGTCATCGTAAAACTCGTCTTTCTCCATATCAGTGCTGCATTCTGTTGCAGCGTATGCCGAGATAACAAATAAACTGCGCTTAACACTACTATCCTTTCGGACGCCAATTGATCCCTGCAGTCTCATGGCGCACAAGCGACTGTTGACTGGGATCCAGTCTAGAAGGTTTGCTTCAGCATTCACACTCAAAACTATTCCTACACCACGTTGACCCACAGCTTGAGCTGCTTCGCCTCCAGAAGTGCAAAGAAAACATCTTGACGACACGTTTGAACTACTCTACTCGAATCCTGAATTCGAGTTTTACTCACACAGCAGACATCAATCGAAAGTGAGTTAGTTCATTTTCAGAGCCAAACACGCCTGTTGGCCAGCCTGCATTAAAGTGCGCACATTGAAGGAACCCAGATTCAGAGGCTGACGAGGCTTGAGAAAATGTGAGCTTACAGACTGTGAACCACCTACTGCACTACTTGACAATAAACCGTTGTGAGTATCGGGCGTGTTATCAATGGAGATACTATGGGTAGGCAGAAGGGGCAGACAGATTGGGTTGGAGACAGAAAAGGCAGGATGAATAAAAGAGAGGGAACTCTGAGCAGTAGCGTACTTATCACTACACACTCCACCTGCGCTCGATGCAATGGGCAGGGCGGTCCTGATTATTCTGCGCGACGATCGATGCAGTATGGAATTATTTGTAGGCGTGTAACTCATGGGGAATAATGGACGGATAATGCTGGGGAGTCCAGCCGCTAAGCAGAAGAACGATTATTGTTCTCAACCAAAGCCTTTGGTTCTGACAAATACCTGACCGCAAGGCAGCGGGGTACAGCTGAGTGGGCGCCCATCTACTTCGATCAATTAATCGTCCACTCGTTTTTCCGACCGAGCTGTTGACTCATATCGACCCCCCCAAGTTGAAGGACCAGGAGACTACTTAGTCAGGCCTCTACCCATTGACCTTCCAGGCACGATTGGATCTTCGGCTTGAGATAAGCCATCCTGTATAGCTCGTTGGATCATGGAGGCACGCAAGGCGTCACACCACGTCAAGGAGTAGTCTCGTTGTAACTAAAAATGGTCAGTGCATACGTCATTCATGTCATCGTCACGTACCTATATTCGTACTGCGATGACCGCCATTGGAAGCGGGGTCGAATTGGGAAACTTTAACTCTGTATATTCGAACTTTTCCTTAATTTGGTCACGGTATTCGACAGAACTGATAACCCGACCAAGTCTTGTGACACAAATAGCGGCAAATATCTTAGACAGTTTACCTTATGGATTCGTGTTTGAGCCATATGATTTTCTGCTTTAATAGCAGTCATACGATGACGACTTTCCAAAAGTCGATCTTGTAGAAACGCTTCTTCTCGGATGAGATCGTTCACCTCGTTGCGCAATCGACCGATCTCCTCTTCTTGATTTTAAAATACCAGAAAAATGAGAAGACGAGGAATATGGTGGAAGAGGAGGAAAACAAACACAATAAAGAATAAATTGGATCAGATGGATCTTATTAAACCCGACTGAGTTTCGGAACAAGACGGAGTAGGGAACGGTACGCTCATTAGCACGATCAGCGACAAAGCCTTGTCAGTAACCCATTCGAGTCCTCGGATAGAGGAAGGGCGGACGGCATTAGGGAAGTACCATGCTAATGGTATTTCAATATATCGAGAGCTTAAAAGTATTGGCTTTCATGTGATTTTGGTCAAAATCATTCCATTATTGCACGGACAAATTTGAATCAGTACTTTTATAAAATGAAGCTGCCATGCATTTCCACACTCAATCCTCAGTAGATAACTGGTAACCATGAGACTGCCAAACAATTCTATGATGTGGTTTTTTATATCACCATTATTGCACATTTGTCGAGATCTAATCAGGAAGTGAACTTGATCAGCCGTGAGTTTAACATTAATCACTAAACCATCCTAAGCTTCTTTCACAAAAGTCACTTATCATTCACACTAGAGGAGACTAGGCGACATTTCAGTTACAACACAGGGATTCCTAGTGAAATAGAGTGCTCTTTTCCACTTCTGAATTGAATCAGGGAACCACTACACTCAACTGGGAAACTATCAACTAATTCCAAAAGGCTATCAAACTAATTTGGCCACAAAACGCTGTAAGTGGTTAGCTCGTGTTTAGTGGACTGCGCTGAACGGCTGACGTCGCCGATACTTGTTCAAGGCTCCGACGTCTTAGAGGACAGCATGACAAACGAATGGAGCCTGTCTCAACTTTAGGCGATTGATAGAGCCGACTTAGACGTTACGTTGTCTCAAGTGAAACAAGAACTAACACAGAGAATTCTACTGCCACTTGACCTGAAATCATTATCCTTGTCTCGCACAGATAACGCCAGTTTATCTGAGAGCCGGATTGCAAAGATCACGGTCTTGCTTAGAATGATCTAGACTAGAGTCAATAGGCATCGGAATGCCAACATAGTATCAGATTATAACAGCTGAATCGAGGGCCTAGAACCAAGCACTCAAGAACTGGTCAATCACTGCGGGTCATTTCAAAAGGGTTGCCTATAGATATTTGCGTCGTGCGCACAGAATGCTCTGCGACACTAACGGGTTATTGCATGAAAATTAGGCAAAATGATAAGAATCGGGTGGTTTGATGCATCATTGAAAGTTGTTGAATACATCTGCTGAAGACTACCATGGTTGATGATTGTGAGCAGATCTGATCGTTTTCACAGGTATCTCCAAGTTGCACAGGGAAGGGCGGCTAGTACATAAATGGTGAAATGCACAGAAAAATTCACTTTTTCCTTTATTTCTACCGCCTGTTTTCCTTACTCGATACGTTTTCGGTGACATTTAGTTCGCAATTAGGTTTTAATGATGTCCCATTTTATTGATTTCAAAGTTCCAGCCGCACTATAATTAACGGATCAGACAAGATGCTACGAATAATTGCGACTTGACATTCTTGGTATGTGGTAGCATTATTGAGAGAACATGGAATAAATTGGACGCATTGCTAAAGCTGAAGTATTCACCTGACTGGGTTGCTTTGTGTTCGCTTACTGGGAAAGATAATGAAATCGGCAGCCTATCCAGAAGCCGAAAAACCCTTAACAAGGGAGGCATCTTGTTTTTTTTCGATTTTGGCTTTCAAGACCTCCGTTCCGTAGTAACTCGCTGTAGCTTGAATACAACCTCATTCTTTAGATTCACTTGTCGTGTACGCCGAGTCGTCTGGTTTTTAGTGCCCCTGATCACACCGTTGTAGGGATCAGTTTGTGCACGAGAGACGACCTACATTCACACTGGATCCAGGTCATTACTTGTTTGTGTGCAGTGTATTTGGAGAGTATGTCTTACGTGTCGACAATATTATACTGAAGCGTCGGTTTCTATTCTTCGTATTTGTATTTGAGTCTACCGATGGTAATGCCTTCCGTACTAAACACGAATTCCACCAGAACTTATCCCGAACAATCCCAAACTTGCAAATACGGATTATTGTTGTTAATATCATTGCACAAATTGGCTACTTAGCCGACCGGAACAGACCATCGAAGACCCAATTGCTGTGCCAGCTGATATCACCCACCAAGATAATCGTTTCATCCACCATAGACTTTTTCGGGAGAACCCAATGTTTGTTATTTTGCAGCATTGAAACGTGCATTGTGATCTTCCAAGCGATCTATCATCCAGTGTCCACATCCAAATTGCTATGAAAAAACTGGAAGCATTGTGCACATGGATCAATTTTGTCACTAGTCATCAACATTGTGGCGGAACTGGCACAGGTCACAAAATTCCACATTTTTTTATTCAGACCCCTTCTTTCACCTCCAACCTGTATTAGTATCCATTGGAGAAACTTGAAAGACGCCAGTCCAAATCCTCCAACAGCTGGCCAAACTCTTCCATTGCCAGCACCCTAGCGGGTCGCATCTTCCATTCCGACAAATTTTGTGCATTCTGGTTTTACTATTAGAGAAAATATAGAATAAAAAAAGATAATTTCCTTATTATTTTTCACGTCTTGTTCTATTTCTCATGGTTAAATTGCTTAATAAAGGCACTGGGTATTTTAAAACATTCCCTTGCAATCAGTCAAGCAAGGTGACATTTATACAAACCAACAAACGCAATTAGTTGAGAGATAGACCAATTTCGATCAGAAGAGGAAGATAAATGTAGCATTTACCTAACCCACTGGGGAATATCTGGCTTTACGGAGACATCCGACCGGAGTTAACGAGATGATCTCCAACGGCATCGAAGCTCCTGGACACAGCTTTCTCTCGTTGAGAATATCCGCGCGGTCGGGAATGACCCAGGTATAAACGTGAATTGAGGACTTGCGTGTTATGCATTATATGCACTAGTTGAAGGGCAATCATCTGATCAAAGTGGCGTCGTTTTCACGCAATGTTTACGAGTAATCATATACTCGCGTACCCACTGGAATTGTTAAAAGCACAAAGCAATGCTACTACCTTTGTCTCGTTAGTTACATTTTCATTTCGATGGTATTATGAAAAACCGTTTAAAGATGAAATGAATCCTCAAGTTCACTCGTTTTTTTAACCACGAAAAACCATCGGTCAATGACTTTAGCATGTATAGAGAGTGATGATTTACTTAAGCATCATTTACTTTAAGAGACACCTGCTCTGTGGAAATCTAAGCCACTATGATATACCTATCCATTCTGGCTAATTGAACGATTTCATCAAAATGAGATAGAAATTAATCTCAGAATAAACCTCTGGGAAAATTTTTTTTCTGAAAGTGACATCTAAGTCTTGATTGATGCTGTCGCAATTTTCATTTCGATAAAGATATTGTTTGGTGACTAATTTCTGCGTTCAGATTTCACTCACAATCTGATTTGGATACGGAGTTTGGCTAATCAGCGCAAATGTTTTTTAGCACGAAGTAACACTCAATATTTTATTGTGCATGGGAAGTCTATATGAAAACTACTGGACGAACAGAGATCGTGATAGAGAAATCTAATGTGCCACTTTAGAATAATAATAATAACTGACGTGCAAATAATAAATCCAATATCCTTTCAACTGATGGCATGACGAATAAGTGACTGACCTACACGGCAATAGAGAGGAAGTTGTTGGTTCACAAATGCAAAGCACACTCGGTCTCGTCTTTGGAAATGGTACTCTGATTGTTCACTTTACAAAATGGAATGTGTCACCTGCCGGGGTTACAAAAATCAGCCAGCATTAATAGCACGAGCCATGAATAGGTCACTCTGCATTTCTAAATTCCAAGCTTGTCTGGTCGGTCAAGTCGCCTCAGGGACACGAGTGCACATTCCGTTTACTGAGGGACTTGAAAATAGGTTTATCGGTTAAATCTGTGGATTTGACCCTTGAAAAATCTGTCAAAACCGAGATCAGGTGAATCACATAAACGCGAACACATATCCAACTACCGTTCTTCTCGAGGACCTAGATGTGGGTGCTACTCCCTATGAGATTGTTCTTTTTTACTAGGCGGAATTATTAAATCCCAAAAGAAATATTCAGTATGATTCAAAATATGACCTCTAATATCCCTGGCAAACCTAACGTCCCTTCTCAGCTTGTCTAGCAATGAACCCACCAACAGCGTGGCTGTCATTGTCTGCATGAAATGGAGCTGTGGTAAACAAGTGAAATTAGTTCTTTGCATCATCGATTGGGCAGTGGTCAAACTGCTTAATTCTCTCTTCCGTAAGAACAACAGCAAATTTGCTTTGAACAATACTGAACAAGTGTACTTATAGTGCTAATCAACATGGCCATCTGAAAACGTAGATTTTTGATTAAATCTCTCTACCGACAAAGATATTTTGGATATAAGTGATCAAATAACACCGTTTTCATGGCTGCTGCCTGGTTGATTTCAATCCTAAAGTCTGATGCACTGACAATAATTGAATACTGCTTGTATATCTCTATGCTGCATCTCAACGAGGACCCGGAAATAATTAATCCATGGTGATTAAATGCAACGTAGTTCACCCATGCTGGTGGTAAATATTTCATCCCCATGGATCAATTTGGCTGCCTCGAGTAAACAGCAGCAAACAGTCCACTTCCAATTGTTTGACGAGCTCTGCCAAAATAACCCGTGATCAAAACAAGGACGATTTTTGTTAGAGTGGTTGATCAGGCATGGTGATTTAAGGAAAAGCAATGCGATTCACCTGTTTGATTCTAAATCAAGCTCACTGGCATGATTGAAGCCCGTTTCACTCCACTTGGCCATTCCTAATCTCTTCGATTGCAAGCATCGAGTTACCGGTTTATAGATTACACTGCTGATATTCACAGTCAGACTGTTCTTTAGGTCCCGAATTGCAAGCAAATCATTTAATCTATAGTTTCGCTACCGAATAATACCGGCTAAAATATAAG
>LUCM01005033.1:397785-467693 GCA_008360955.1 Fasciolopsis buskii | reverse complement strand
ACACACACACACAGGTTGGAGACACCAAAAGTTCGGGCTCAAGACTCAAGGTCCGTAGTCGCACAACGAATGGAGCAGATCTGCTGCTCCCTTGGATGAGCAGCCACACGGAACAATAAGCGGCGCGAAATACGAACAGCTAGCCCAGCCCGCTAGCGGAAGAGAGTAGACGAACACAGAGTACTGCCGCGCGTTTATTGGTGACCCGCCAACACAAGTCAGAATTCAAGTGAGCTCTGTCGTTCATTTATATAGTTTTGTTGAGTGGCCTTGATCGATGGGGGGATGAGCCTATTTCTGTAAGTGCTTTTATGAATCTTTTCGCGGACATATAAAAATATTCAATCGCGCAATATTTAAAATAACGTCAGTTTCGAAATATTGAGAAAAGGACGGATTCTTGTAGAAAATTAATAGCAGAAGTGAAATCTGCGGCTGCAAAAACCTTGAAATGCTCATCAACCATAACAGTCCGATATATTTGTTAAGAGGGCGCGTACTTTTGTGGTAAACAACGTCGACCTGGATGTTTTCCCTAGAGCGTTGCCTTTTGGAGCTACCTGCCAACCAGTGCTTGCTCTTCTGAATGTAATTGATCTTAAATGCTTTGCATCGTTCTAATCATATTGAGGAGGAAAAACAATCGAATGTTTTAACATCAATACTTTTGAGCCAGTAAAATGGCGGGCAGTGGGCATGAAACTAAATTTTAGCAAGATTGAAGTGATGACCACAGAATTATGGAACAGTTCGTCAGATGACAAAAATCAATCAAGTAAATCATTTCACTCCATTGTTTCATAAATTCATGAAGAACTCTCATCAGTTATCGCAAAGGCAGTTGAACCGGAAATTTCTTTTCGTCTGTTCATTCCAAAGCCTCTATATTATTATTAGTCTGTGTAGTGAAAATGGTCAGCTTCATTAGTGTCAAAATAGTGGGGGTATGTAATCGGACTGTTTGATTTCCATCATTTGTTCTCAGCGGATTTTGTGGTCACTAGCTCAAGGATGCTGTCGACTAAAGGTGTAATCCAAACGAGAAATCACAATCCCTAAGCGAGTATTGAAAGTTCCATTCTTTGTTGTTTGCTGGATATTCAGTTTTTGTCCAGTGGATATACGTGTCGCCAAATCGACTGAGTCGCTAGTGGGCATTAATGTAAAAGCTTGAGAATGAACAACTGTCTTTTCCATAACTCAGTCGATCCTCCAAGAGCCGTGCAATGATTGGATGAACTCACTCTAAGTAGCTCTACTTCTGTCATGATTACCGAGTGATTTTAGAAATGCTGCGCATTTGACTTTTCCACTATTCTCCCCCATGTTCATTTACTGCGTTGATGATCTGTTACGATGACCAGTAGGGATTAAAATTACGAGACTAGCTGTGGTATAAATGTATATTTATAACAAGTCAGCTAAAACAGCTACTACCTGACTTGACTGTAATGTTCGAAGACTACGCTGCCGTTACCCGCTAATAAGGTCACAAGAAACGGTACATATAGTCGTAGAAGGAAATTAGGTTCGACCGTAAAGAGGAAAGGGCTTGGAGTAACTTGGGTAATTGTTGTACTTCTAAAGGGGAAATATGTTGGGTTATGCTGAGCAGTTAACCGATGCACATCGTTGGGGGGATGACCGAGAGTGGTACCAGACTTGCCGCAGCATGGTAATTAGATACACATGACAACACCGCATATTCTTTCTCATAAATTCGTTGTCCTGTTCGTAGTATTCAAAATCCTCTGGCTGCATAGCAGTATTTTACGTATGTTGGTTCAATAAGGTTATCCATGAGCAGACCATACGTGTGTTAGGATGAATATTAGGTGGTCTGAAAATTCCGGTCACAGTGACAACGTGGCTGCTACTTCGAAACGGTGACTTCATCCTGGAAACGCCTGTTAAATAACGCACTGACTTTTCGATGTCAAAACGGCTTGGTGTAAATTGGCCAGGATCAATTGCTTAATGTGATTCTCCCTTTATCGTATGCACTACACGAATGAAAGCTTTTTCCGAGCGTTGCCACAATCTTTCTTATTCGTGTATGGGAATGTCTGTTTTACGCCATCCTGAATTTTCTCACACTATCATAATATTTCCTAGTGTTCCAAAATACTCTCACAGTTCAAGTGATAGCTTCCATAGTTCGTTCCTGTCACTTGACGCGTTGTTTTTCTTTTCCCGATGTCAGCAATATTTACCATAACTCGTGCTGATGAACGTCAGTTGGGTAACATTCAGAATAATGACTCTTAACATCGGTGGTCGTAGTGTGATGGTCACTTACCAAGTAGATTAATTTTCGGCTTCGAAAATTCACCACAGTTACTTTGTAGTTCATCCAGTCATTGTTTGTATCACTTTATGATTAAATAGGATTAGAATTTCTCTGCTATACATATATGTACATGCGTATGTATAAACGGAAGTGATTACCCGAATTTCGAACGCATACTAACTTATGCGAAGTAGTTTGCGGCAAATTCGGAAATGGTTTTTTTCTGTCTACGGGTTCTGTAAAAGATGAAGGAACTAGCCTACAAGATGCTCAACACTTCTGACGTTCACCACGCTTCACTTTTACTGAGAGACGAAAGCAAACATCTCGACTTTGTTCGCTTGCAACAGTTTCTGCCATTTGGCAGATAAATACAAACGATAATCTGCTCCCTTTGCAATAGAAGCACCTCATCCTGGCTTAAAAATCGATCTTACTTCTCAGTTTCTTCCTCTTTCAAACAAATTCGTTACCACTTTTCAAGATTTTGTCACGTCTAAATTTAGCGCTCTTTCATCGCGGAGGTTTTCAGAACTTTCAGTTGGTCAATATAACCAGGTCTCTGGCTGTTGACGATCTACGGCGGTCAGTGGAAAACAGCAGGTGTGCCATGTGCATCATTTCAAATTTATTTCCACACAGAAAGAATGAAGCATGGACCAGAAAAATTTGACAAACTGGCATTGTCTCCGCTGGCGTTGGAACCAGATGGATATGTGCTACTCTACGTCGCATCCAAAATACGTAAATAAGAGTCACTGCACGCAAAAAGCTTGACATCTCAGAAACGGTGTTAAGATATTCGCTGCTTCATCTACGAGTGGTTAATGTATACCTATTAAAGAGACCCATCTTGGATGCGCGTCAGTATCTGATGCCGTATCACACCATCCAAAGATAGTATCTGTTTGGTATATTTGGGTCCTTGTTACGAAAATTATTACACTGTTTTCGATGGATGAGTTGGACTTTGTTTTACCTAACTGAACGAACGAGCATTTTCGGTTGATCAGCAAATTATTTCCTCTTGTACATCACACGAGGTTCCCTGTTTGAACAGCGAGGCTAACAGGCCATCAACTCGTACAGTACGATTGGAATTTCCGTGTTTTACACAATGCAGAAGCAAACCGAGCACTCTTCTTGGGGAACCGACATCAATAACTGAATACCTCAGACTCCTCGTCCAGGACCGCAAAATGTAATGAGGAAACGAATATAGACCAATTTTTCCATTTTCCCGGCCATCAGCGGAAGATGTATCTACGTAACCAACGGGCCAGTGAAACCGGCACGATATTTATCAACACATTGTCAATCATTACATCGAATAAATCTTTCTGATTTTCAACTATTTGCTGTTGTTATTTTTCGGTCATATTTTTTCATGTCTATAAAATGCGCTGTATTTAGCCAGCTGTGAAGCACCGAAAAGGAGCCACCGTTTTCTGTTTTCTCAATGGGGAATTGTGGGCATCATTTCCGAAGATCAATAGACAGACTGTACTCATTTTTCGAAAGCGATGGTGCTGAATTGGAAGCAAACGATAATCAAGCTTGGAACATTCCGAGGTTTGCTACTGACAACTACCCAGTAGCTAGATGATAAACTCTACATACCGTCTGTCTTTGGTATATATATATATATATATATATATATATATATATATTGATGAGTGAAAATATCTGCAGCTCAGGTTGCATATTTTTAGAGTTGAGAAGGCGTACACTGAGTTAAAACGTTTATCGTGACGTTTCGATCCGAACTAGGACTCGTTGTCCTAGTTCAATAAGAATGAAAACAAACCAATGAATTGCACCTCCTTAATTACTTGTTGTTCATTAGGAATTCCTTGTTCATGCAGTGCTTGAACAAGTCACATTAAATCTGCAAATATATTATTGTTTAGTCATTAACCAGTGACAAAAATAAATCTGAAGTGTGGCTTTAGTTCTCACTTTCCATATTCCATAAATGCTCCTGATGATTAGGCAATGGAAACTTTATTCATGTGTTTTCTTTTGAGTAGTATTCATCCGTTGTATGTAGGCATTAATTTGCGGATCGGCTAACTGAACGAATTAAGTGGGTCAGTTCCCAGCAGTTTGCAGGAAATGCAACCCATCAGAACAAAGCTTTCGTCACTGCTGCTGCTTTTTTACGGCTGACTCGCATATGACTTGTTTGCGGATCATGTTACCACTGACTATATGCTTTAACGGAATTTTCGGGTCTTTAACCTGGTCGGTAACGTCTTCACTACCTCTCTGTTGTTCGTGATCTTCTATAGCTGTAAGGGTTGCATAAAATGGATTATTGTATTTATGCCCTTCGAACTTTGTTAAAACGTTACGTATTGCGACCGTCGAAGTTCTAGACTATAACCCACAATATTACTACATCGTTCTTAAATTACTGTTACTTTGTGGGACTGCCGACCTACAAATGGCTCATGTTCGCGGCGTGGATCTTTTCTTCGACCACTATTAGTATTAGCGGAACTGTTACGTCGGGTGCATAATTATCAATCGAAAACGCCAGCCTCAACTATACCTTCTTCTCTTTCTGATTTATATGCTTATTGCATGGAAGATTACAATGCACTAGTAAGTAAAATGTGATTGATCGAAGAATGTCCGACTGTCCGTGAAGCTCAAGCTCAAAGTGTTCGATGACATTCAACCGACCGTTACCAGTTAGTCCAGATGGATTAGCAGCATGTTTCTGTTCTTTTATTATGTGCTTCATGCATAAGTCCAGTGGACAGAGTATGCGTCGTTTCTGCTACGGTCCATTAAACGGATTAGCGGGAGCCGGCAACCATGACCCTGAAATTTGGAGTGACTTTAATGTACATGAAATCACAATTAGTCAGGTGTGCTAACGAGCCGGGTGGCGAAGAATTTCTCTCCATAGCAAAATCAATCGGCAAATCTAATATTTCAATATCTAAACTTCTGGGCTGGCAGACGATTGAGGCACTTGATTGCTGCCTAAAAAATAGGAGCCTATCATTTATAACAGTGCAGTCGAACTGATGTTGGATTGTACAGTGAGATGAAATTCAAGACCAATATTTCGTTGTTTAGTATGTCACTTATTACGTAAGAATGTTTTGGCTCCCATGGCTTCACAGTAACTTGTTATCAAAGATTGACTCACGCAGTCAAACTTGGTGTTTGATATACTTGACTATAGATGAAAGCCCATACAGTAGTTGAAGACAGTTCAGTCCTAGTACCAGAGTTTTTCAACGGTTGCTCTCTTCGTCCATTGTGTAAAAATTATGTAGTATATCTGGCATTCAGTAGATAACAATCGTTGAAGGTTTGACAAATAATGAATTGTAACTAGATACCCCTAAATTCATGTCGGCGAAACATGGAAACCCAAGGTACTGTGTGATGTAATCTAACCTTTTTCCGATAAAGTGAGTAAACTGAATGTTGCATTGAAATTCAGTAAATCGTTGAGAGTCAACTGAGGTCATCTAGTGACTGTTATATTCCATTCACAGTTGCTCATCCTGGGTTCAAACCCCCGGTCGAAAGCAAACGATCTGCAACCCAGATGATTTCTGACAAGGATGAAACACTTGTGCAGTATCTCGGTGATTTCAGTAGTGAGTTGTACATTGAATAACTAATGTACATCAAAATCAACAAAATCCAGATTAATCTGTAGTCATCGTCAACCTAGATATGAGTTCCTTCCAAATCCTTAATAATCGTTCGGAGAAAATCTGGACATGAAAATCTCAAACAGTAAGTAGCAAATTGGTCGAAGTGAATTCAACGTTAGCTCATTTCGAATAGCATAACCGGAGGAAATCTGATAATCAACATACACATGCAAGTTATGTTCGCCTGTGGAAGTTTGTGTGTGCGAGTCGCACTGATTTATCAGTATTTTTCATCTTGTTATGTCACGTCTGTCTGTGCCCAAGCCTGGGCAGGCAAGATTCAGTGGTCTCGGGGTTTCCAACAGGACTCATTTAAACACATCTATGCTGCGGTTGGAACCCCTTTAATTGAGGTTTTATATGTTCACCCACTGTGACCTCATGCATGTTACCCGTGCGACGAAGCGTGATCGGCTGCGTCGATTATCTTCTTGCTCTCTAATGGGAAGTGTGGAGGTTGCTGCAGACCTATAAAACTACTAAATTCAACACTGGCTGTTGGGTTATGTAGGCCGTTGTCATTTGGATATGAAGGTATTATACTGTTTCATTAGTGAGTCTAGCGTTCACGCTCGATGTGTACCAGGAGCACGGCATAAATCACATACCATTTCGCACACCGCATACTAAATGTGGAAAATTTATAGGTTTTCATGGCAGTAATGCGCATAATCATGGTAAGGATGGAGATATCCCGTAAGTCAAAAGAGTCCCAACAGTCCGCCAATTGTAGACTAGGAATTTTGGCCAGTCCACCTTGGTTGCTATTAAAAATTCCTGAAATTCTCTGACAAAGCGCCACTGAGTCTAGTTTGTCAGTCGAGTGGGATCTAGATTTCCCCATCTTCAGTATATCTAATCAGTCGTAATCACAATTCCTCAAAATTTTGAGGGGGAATAACAAATCTTATAGGTTGGGAAATTGTAAAGAATGACTACCAGTATAGTCTTGCTCGTAAATGTAGAAAGAGGACTCCAAGTAAAAGATTACGTGGTTCACCTGATGTACAGTGTTCAATTATACATAATCTCAGATCCAAATATCAAATATCAGTGCATGGGATCAAGTCTCGTTAGGAATGGGTAACTTGTAAGAAGATATGACGACATGAAATCAGGTTGAATATTTCCGCCACTGTAATGTTTATTGAATTTTAATCGAGATTCTTCTAAACGTTATGAGGTGAGTGCTCTCCGTCAATAATGAATAATGAACAAATCATCTCGATGTTTCGGCAGTATTTTTTGCTCAGGAATAGCAGTCTGTTGGGGACCTAGATCTGACGCATATGTTTCGTCGATATTTCAAAATCTCCACTTCTTATTCGTGATAGAACAGCGTACGTAATTTTCGCAGAGGAGGTACTACAAATCGAAAGCGATTAGCCATGGGGAAGACCCAGGCTAAAAGCATTTACCTTGAAACCCCACGGTAATGATCGTCGTCAGTCAACGGTTAGTTTGATTGATATGCTGTGTGATCGCCCGTTATGGAACACATCCGTACTTTTGCATTATGGAAAAATCTATGTGAATGTTTGTATGGGCACTGTGATCTCCCTCACTCCAGCCGACGGTAATGTTGATGCGTATATTCATACAAAGCAGAAGGTTTCCTCTAAAAAATTAGTGCGTAGTCCTGATCAGTACAATTCCGCTCAACTCTGAAACTCGTTCTTCTTAGAGGCTATTCAAGTATAATTAAACCTGCCGATGATCAACTGAACCTAGTGAACGCTGACGGCTTTCAGATTGTTTCCCAGTGTCTAAGAGGTATTGCACCCCTTTTCCGTGAAACATGACTTTTATCATTAGCGGAGAGAGCACAGCGCACAATCAGAGGGGGGTGGGAGATGGGTGACTGCCTCTTGATACAAACTCAGTTCCACCGTTCAAGAGCCCATGGTGCCAGTCCTGACCGCATTAGGTCTCTATCCCTCCCTGTGGTCTGCAACGAACATAACAATGACTTCCAACCATCTGGCTAAGTCACGAGAATCTGAAAATGATGATGACAGTGCCCACCTGCCACGTAAAATGTAGCCAGCTGTATCGAGCCGGAAAATCAATGTGAATAATCATCGTTTTGTGTCATCGAAGATGGGGAAAGATGTGAACGATAGGACCAGTGTAATGGTGAACTGGCTGATGAATTCAGAATCCATTTGACTATAAATTGGCTCATTGGCCTAGTGCTCGTCTAATGCGTTTGAAATCAAGGATTGCACGTATCTCTAAGACTAAGGCTACTGAAACTCTGCCGACTGGAAAGTAAAGACTGTGCTTGTGTTATTGTTCAGATGTGAGGATCAGAATGTTAACTGCTTGTCGCGTCTGTTAATAGATCATTCAACTCTGTTTATGATAGCACCACTTACAATTAGTCATTGGTTTCACATTTTATTGCGTGCTTGAAACGTGAATGTGGTGGAAGGGCCATGATCCATCATAGCCTTATTATCTGAGACAAGCATGTCAGTAGCTACAGGAAGTGAAACGCTGGACCACATTAAAAATATAACGAAATATTTTAACTTTTCACTTCATTAATGAACACCATTTCCCAGGAAGGGGAGCTGTCATATAAGGAAGTTGACCGGCGGTGGAAGGACTCGAACCTTTGAGGTATCACATTCTGGTCACATCTCCCGGAACGAGAAGAGACTGGTCTGCATGAAGATCTCGTTGTCCTATTTCAAAAATAATCTCTGTATTTCTGTGGTAACTGGCTATCATAATTCAGCAAAATTTGAAGAAAACGTACAGAAATTCTGGCCAAAGAAGCCATCCATTTGTTTTGATGTCCCTATTGGTAAAGGAATTGTTAAGAACGCAGAAAGCCCTGATCGAAGGCTAAAACTCAAGAGTTAGGATTAAGTAACCACAAGAAGCATCTTAAGGTAATTTACTTGCGGGGTCTGTTTTGCCCAAACATGAGCAATTTTGTGACTGATTCCTATCCATAATTGCTATAAATTATGATATGCAAGTGTAAATGGTCAAGTGATAGCACTTGCAATATTGAAAACTTCAATTCTACGAATATGTAATATAACAGATAATAATGATTGGGGTAATTTTGCGAAAATAATGTCCACTTGTGGTGAAAGGGTCAACTGTATGAAGTTCATATATACATCTCATGCTTGAATCCTCTGTCTTGGACACTGCTTTATTCGGTTGGTTATAGCTGCTTTTCCCACTGGCATGCATTTTTAAATAACATAGGAACAAGATAAAGGCTATTATTTCCTTAGACCTGATAAAATTAAGTTACCATCCGTCAGGTATTGATAAACCAAAATTTTATTTGATGTGATTCAACTCATTCCACAACACGACATCTTTAGCTACCACTGCCTAACCGCAATTTACAGCCACCGGCGGAGAATAACTTGACTGACTTACATCAGAGTTCGCACCGTACGAATGCGAACAGATAGAATCCTGTCACCTGGTTTTCGGTGTGTTGAAGGCGTAAACTCTGAATAGCCTGGTCTCGAAAAGAATAAGCGGAGAAGCGAAAGAAGAAAAAACAGCCTGTCAGTTTATGAAGGGACTTCGGTAACGTTCAACCCACTCGACCATCAGAAATATTTACGATGATAAAATTGCTCTGAATCTTCCAGAAGACCATGCCATTCCAGTTCAGTATCAAACTAGTTGATAGCGCTAGTGAAATGGGATTAAAATCGACAAAGTGCAATCTGGCAACAGGATTCTTGTGAACAGTATTCCATCCAACCTAAAGAATCAAACTACCGAGGTAATACATATTGGTATCTTATTTATTCTTCTCAGAAAATATGGAATCCAAGTGTGAAATTTCATTGACTCTCAGAATTTGAGTTCGTGTTTCAGCACCAAGTGTGCTTTCCCGGCTGAGCCCCGACGTAACGCCGAAGAATTTTCAAACATTTCAATTGAGGACCATTCCTAGCTGGCCAGATTACGGAACCTCAGCGAATTGTCCGTGCTATTCTCAGCATAGATTTTTCTGGAATCAAGCGTGCGAAAAGACCAAGGATCGAAACGATATTCAGATGGCCACAATGCATACGGAGTATCAAAGCCCAAGGGCGATTATAAGGTCCGCAAACCTGCTGGACAGTAGTGACAGCGTAACCGATCGTAAGCGTTCCGGAGTTTTGGTTTATCCACTGGCAGGCTACTATATATATACTTTTGTCGGTAGTATCTGGATAAGTGAACGAAATTTCCCAGGAAGCACGGTGCCGACTTCGCGATTATTGTGGCTTGTCAGGTATGCGTATTCGGTACTGAAGAATAAAAAGTTTCAATACACGCTCCCTGACACTACAAATCAGATTCCGGTGCGATGTACCAATTCGAAGTGTACAAGTATAAGGATTTTGGACAAGAGAATACCGGGTAGGCATACCTGATTAGTGGCAATAACGGTGAAATCAGTCGTGTTCTTCCGAGGAAATGTTGTTCGCTCATATATATATACATATATATATATATATATATATATATATATATATATTGCAAATAACAGTTATTTTCATTTCGCACTTGACCAGTGCATGATTCCATTTTTAACATAATACTACGATTTCGAAAAGGTAACACTAGCAACATCCATTTGTTGACGAATAGATTTTGTAACCCCTTATATTGTTCAGATGTTTAGTTTGCAGAGCGTGATGCCTACATAGATTATAGGTGAATCCCTTGTCAAATAACACTGTAAACCGAAAGGCACTTGTTTCATTCCTGAAAACTTTCAGTAGAGATTAGTGACTCCCTTAATCATAGATCTCTCAACAAGGGTTTTTCTCCTGCAAATTATCTGTTCTAATCACCGTCTATCCGGCGTGACGCCGAATGTGAGGTGTCCATAGGATATGAGGTTGTGGAACGTGGCACAATAAGAAGAGGGTGAGGAACAGTGATAGAAAAATGGTAAGATGAAGAGATAGAAAACAGATAGTTAGGTAGGTAGAAGTGAGATGGAGGGACTGGGGGGAAAATACATGCCAGTGTTGGTAAGAAAGCCGACGCCGACCGTGAAACACGTCCTCATCCCCACCGCCACCCCAAAGTGGGACCAGTCTTTCCTGCACTCAACCGACTGCCTGCTTTGAGGAGGGAGTTGGCAATGGACGTTCCAGTTAAGAAAAACAACAAACAAGAACGCGACTCATGCGACAGAATGATTTCGCTCTGAACCGGAAACCTGTGTTCTTTGCTCTGCACCATGCCAAACCTGTCCTCCTTTAATGGGATTCTTCATCTAATGACTTCATGATTTGAGTAGCTCCTGTCTAAGAGTGATGAGTGAACGGCGGAACGGTACTGAATGATTGTGTATGCCTTATCTGATTCAAAAAATTTACCCCAGCGACATAGACGTATGACGAAAAGAGGTGAGAATTTAGTTAAAACATTTTTATGCCTCAGACTGTCTGTTCATCACTCCTTAACAATTCATCTGAGTAGTAAAAATTCCTTAAGTACCTTCTGACAATTCGAGGTTATTAGGACTGATAATAGTGACAACCAATCAATTTCGGCAATAGTCTGCTGGATGCAGTCATGCTATCCCTATTGGTTTACATGTTTCTTATCAACAGTATGCTCTTTGTTCTGCTTCTATTACAGCAAATCTTACATATTATGTCCTAACTCAAACCCACGCTATTCTCAATAGAAATTGTACACTTCCAATGAGTTACACTTGGAACAATATAGACACTCATGAATCCTGAGTCAAAAATGAATAGATAAAGAGATTTCTATACAAAATGGGGAATTCACTTACACACTTCGCCTCCAGGAATCGATGCCTCTAGCTGGATTCGAACCCGGAACCATCAGCTTATTTAAGAGCTGATGAGCTAATGAACTACTGTAGGTCCGACTCTGCGTGTCAGTTCCAGTGGTTATTTTGCACACCCGTGGAGCAAAATCTTGTTAATTGCAATCGGGTTTTCCGTTGTTCCATTAATGATATCCATTATTTAGTCAAATGTGCTCCGGGTAGTTTTGGTGTACATAGGATGCCTACACGGAACGTAGTCTCAAGTAATCGCTATGTAATCAACTGAAGTATATAGTTATCTCTGTTGTGAACATCCCACCTGATACGCAACCGTTATTTCAAATACACAAAGTAATTGCCTGTCAGTAACACTAGTCACCTAGATGAAAGAACAGCAAATTTTGCAATGACAGAAAAGACCAATGCAGTATTGGAAAATTTACATGCAAATTTTGCACCTATAAGATCAGCGATATCTTGATACAAATGCGAACAAGATCTCACTGAATTCTGCTTAGAAGCCTGCTTTTCTATGCTACTTTAAAGTGGAAAACAATTTCCAATTTGCCAATGCTGTTGACAAAAAATCCAAAACAGGAACATCCACTTCAGATGGAGTGAACCGATACAGTAAACTTGAGGTTCCAGTTAGTGATGCGTTAAAAAAATTTAGCCTAATGGATGCGGAATAAGTTTGCAAAATTTTAGGGGGAAATGACTGGTATTTAGAAATTGTTGTCGTACAAACCATAGACAAGGTATGCGGCACACCTAATTTCGAAGGGGAAAAAAGAAAATCAGAAGGCGAAATTCTTCAAATTATTCTAAGTGCCATTTTCAGGAAAATAGGATTGATGTCAGACTTGGTGTAATTCCCATAGTAATGCGAAGGAGATAGAGTTGCTTTAAGTGGAATAGCTTCTCATCACGCGATTAGTTCATATGTATTACAAGCAGATATTCACAAATTAAATCAGACATAAAAAATGAACATCAAGAACTACTAGAGTTGGAACCGAGGAGTGTTGGAAAGGTCACCATCATCCAGCGAGGCAATGACAGATAATGTTTGTTCTATTTCTTGACATCCTTTGTGGCCAGCTAGACCCCCATCGTTTTATCGTTCATTGTTGTATCGCACTAGCGAACAAAATAAACGAACCAATTTGTCTGGTTTCGAAAATCCGCCAAGAAAAATAAAATCACAGGAACTGATGAACAGCAGAGGGCGGGGAAATGAGAACTGTTTCGGAGACGAATTCAATCTTGGAATGAGGTCATAGCGAATGAGTGAACAAATGCAGTTGACAATTTGCGTGACCGTCACTTATTTTTTTGATAGCACAAATGTGAGTTAGTCTGATGGCCAATTCAGTGACCTAATGTCTACACGAAAACACAAAAATGATTTCCCGTTAGAAAAAAATCAACCTTTTTTGCTGATGATCGTTTTGATATGCAGTGCACCGTTGTTTTTGTTTCATAACAATTAGGTCATCATGGACAACTTGTTTGAATTTTGGAGTTTCTGTGTTGGTTCACTTCCGAGTGAGAATTATAACTGAAAGTGTTGGTTGACATTCATGTTCAGTGACTGGAAAATAAGGTCAAATTTCTGTCTATTCGGAGGAAATAGTTAAGTTGTATATCTATGCGGGAGTCCAATCATCAACCGCGTTGAATCAATCTTAACTGGATTCGGATATAATGACGCCCTGTCGACCACTATCTGATACTTCGCAACAAACATCTTTCAGAATCGAATGCATGAAATGTTAATTGCTTCTCACCGTTTTTCTGCAACTGCTTTGGGAGAGAGCAAGTCAGGACTAAGAAGTTCCATAGGTTAAAGAATGAATCCACTACTTGATTGAGCATTTACATTGATCTGAAAAACAGCCTTACTGGGACTATGTATCTTGGCAAATCTGTCTGAACGATGAGAAGTCTTGATGACAATCAAAAATCTTACCAGTAAATGGGGCATTCCATCATCCGTATTTGCTTGTCCGCTACTCTTCCTTTTGATGATGTCGGTTGCTCATCTAAGACATTGGTCTCATCCTTCCCTGCTGCGTGGAAGGGGCACAAAAAGTCAGCTGTTGCAAACACCCCAATTCATTATTCACTCATAACTACTTTTGTGGAGTTGAGTGGTACCTTAATTGTTCAAGAATACAATATCTGCGTCTTCTTCTAGTTTGTTTGATAGTTGTTTCGCACTACAATTTGGTTTTTTTTGAGACATGGGGCTTGGATCTCTCCCATTTGGCAAATAAGTCTTACGAACCCTCATTAGAATGTGTCTACTGTAGTGAAGCATTATGATCCTGGATTGGTATGCTTACGTTTCAGAAATGAACCGAACTCAAAGTGTATGGTGTCTATTATCCAAGCGCCTATCCACCTTTGGGAAGGTCTTCAGTGTACCGAAAAAACGAGATTTGCCTTTTGCAATGTATTCCGGAAAATCAAAGGTAGAACCATTGGTAATGTGAATCTAAGTACCCAAAATGATATTTTGGAATCACCGATAGAATGGACCAAGGTGTTTCTTAAGCCAGTTGACGTTTTTATAACACGTGCAAGGTGTGGTTAACAGTAGTTCACATCAGCGATGGGCATTTATTTGGATGCATCGATCCAGATGGTAAAATTTCCGCTTTTTTAAATATTAGCTAAGATTTATGTTGACTCATTAACTGGCCAAATTTCACCATTATCAGTAGAACGTTTTCTCGTCGATTACGGGCAGCCGGGTTAGGTTTTGCGTGCTATAATTATTGACCCTGGACGTGTCTCTCCGGTTTAGCAATAAATGCAAGCCAAGTGGTGAATTGTGAAGACGTGACTCGGAAAACCGTACCATTGAAACCAAGGCGTTATCCTTTTGCGATTAGTCGATACGTTTCAAAACTTTGATTAGAAACCGACTAAATAGTTATTTTATCATCAATGCACGTGATTCAATGTAGTTTTTGACGGCAAATGGCTAGCAAAACTCGTCCTCTTCCTTTCTAATTTCCATTTTTGCTTGAAAGTCGCTCGTCTAACTCGTCTCCCAATAATGTTCCCATTAAAGATGTCCAAATTGGTTGACTCCCAGCGTTCATAGTTAGATTTACATGCCAACAAAGGTAGTCATCAATTCTGTTTGGGACTCCTGAGAGATGCCAGTTTTTAGCGAAAAGACACCTAATGTATACGGAAACATGTGCCCGTAACAAACAGCTTTATCTGGTGTTCCAGTTACCGCAGCTGAACTTCTTCAAAGTTATCTTTCAATCGAATGTCAACTGCGTCTTTCTTATGGTGAAGTTTAAAAAGAGTGTTAGATTGCAACATTGGATTGTTTAGGTCCTCTATAATTTCGGTGACTTTCTCCACACGGTTGCAAGCGACAAATAAAGTTTCCCACCAAAACTCAGGACGACCAAACTAGGGGAAAATCGTACTCATATTGGTCCCGGTGAATTTCGACATTTTCTTAAGTGCATGTGCGCGTGAGTGACAGAGATGAAAAACGTAAAATCTCACTTGTAGCCTAGGTACCACTTGATCTCAATGAACGGTGGGCTAACCTCCTCAAACTGTACCACTTGCTATTAGGATTTTCAATGTAAAATGATCACGATTATTTTCATGATGGCTAGCTAGATACCACGTCAACTAGAAACGATCGAAGGACAGAAGGATATTTTGGCCTAAAACCTGCCAACATGCATAATTCAGTCCAAATCCCATTGATATCGGGAACAAGTGCTAATGGGCAGCAATGAAACACCGGCCACTCAGCTGTCAAAGTTGATTTTGAAGCCTGTCATGGTTAGTTTTCATATTTTTTTAAATTTACTAACTTTTTCAATTCTCTTGTTCATTCATTGGTGATGCGGGATATACTAAAGCTCATTGAGGACCTCTTGTGAAACTAGTAAGAACGTGTAGGACAGTTTGAAAAACCATTTTTTGTAATAAGAGTGTTCAACTATTCAATGAACAACTCATTTTACCAACAATACATGAATATTCTTTTGAACACTTAAGTAATTTGATCGCCTAATGAAAATAGGTTGTATATGAGGCCATTTCTCTGCGATTTCTCTACCACTCGATTTTATCAGTTTGGTTCCCTCTCTGTTTGACTGTGCAGGATAACTGGAAAATTTGTATATCTAGTATTATTAGGTTATTTTGAAGATCCCAAACTATCTGGATTTGCTACTGTTTCACTTACGCTTGGGTTTACTTTCTGCTTATTGGTTGTATCAGCAAGTTTTCGGTCTCATAATGCAGACCATACATCTCACTATCCGCTCAATGATTTGATAATCTCCACTCAATCAACTGGGTTCTATTCACCTTCCAATTTTCAGAGGACTCGTTCAAAGATCGCAAACTTTGCGTTTCCTAAGAAGTTTTTGGGAGTGGTTCATTCTTTTTATCGTGTTACATAGCACAGCGCTATTGTGGCTTATACAGCTGAGAGTCATCCGGTAAAAGTTAAATCACTTGGATTTCCACGTTACTTGGTAAACTAGGAGGCGATCATGTGAAAAATGCAATTGTCGACAAAAATATGCCTCGTTTTCCTCATTCCGGGCTTATCTGGCCACCTCGGTAAGTAGACCGACCATGCTCTCCCCCCCGCAGCAACATAAATTCATCATCATCCTTTTTTTAACTGTTTAATGAGACGAATTTTTGACTCTCTTGCTAACTGTCATTTTGACTGCAAAGACAACGTTTGTGGCAAAACGGTTGTGATCTTATATTAGCAGGTCATAAAGACCTTACAAACTGAGTCTCGCGTTAATCCACTTCATTCGTTTTTTTCTTCAGACTTTGCAACGCCACCAACGGGTCACTTCAGCACACAATGGAAGAAACAGTGCAAGTTTCGTCCAATCATCCAACGGCATTTTGAAGATATAGATATGTGTATTTAGCAGTGCGCATGAGCTACAACCTAAAAGAGATCACATAGTGTTGGTCATCAGAACCAAAATTTTATTTTCACATCTTATCAGCTGTACAGTCACAGATACACTGTTTTAGTGCTTCAACTGCACTATGCTAGACCTAATAGCCCAATGGAAATATTTTGTTAGTCATTTCTTGATTTTGCCACAGCCCCACCAGAAAAGAAATGAACATATTGAACGAATTTACGTGCTACACAAACACGAAGAGATTCACATGTTTTTGGATGGAACCATGGCACACTACATTTCATGCCGAATTTGCCTTCTAAACTAGTATATCATCAAGATACATCAAACAGTTCCGGCCCTCAAAATGTATACGCATTTCCATTAGAATGATAAAGTGAATCACCACCTAAAGCGGGAATAGCAATTCTTCTTTGTGATTTGCACGAATATCTAGGCAACGGTAAACACAATTTAAGAAAACAGTTTGCTCTTCCCTTATTATAGACAACGTGGAGCCCTTGAAGCAAACTGTGCCCTCAAGTAATCTGAACCCGTCTTACAAACAAGACACAGAGAGAGTAGGGGAGAGACAGGGTCCCCACCAGATATCGACTCACATTCACTCCAGAATTTGGCTTCAAGCCATTCACCGCCTGCTTGACACACAACAAGAACTTTTAACAGTATTTGCAAGTCACTACAGACCAGTGCTGTGCAAAATCCAGATACGATGTTAGTGGACAAAGGAAACAAGTGTTTTTGGTCCTATAGTTCTCTAACACGTTAGTCGTCCCAATTATCGACCGGGTCTATATTTCCTCTGCCCTCGCCCATATTTTCGTGGTCCTCATGTTTCATTTCGACCGCATAAACCATTAAGCGAGGGTGGGGAGAAAGAGTGGTGTATAACTTTGCCCCAGGGTGGATGGTCATCGACGTCATACACAGAAGTAGTACACAGGCTTTTTGTGCCCAAACCAGTGAAAATCGGTTTTTAACACCCCACTTCTTTAAGCCCTATCTCTATGCGACAAAACCACGTCTGGTTGTTTTGAATAAACTTTGTTTTCCGTTATCATAAGTCAAAATGAAATCGTGGATAGGCAGAACGGTGTTCCAGTTGAAATCATTTCTTTGGCAACTTTGTGATAGGTTTTTTACTCTGAAACATGAAGGGTCGGTTCACAGAAGGAACACTACGGAGGCCACATATGTTTATTATAACTAGCTCAGCTCCCCTCATTTTTTCTACTGGAAACGTGCTTTTCTTGGAGCTGATCATGGCCAGAAAACCAATACCACTTTAACACGAGCATGGCATCTTGCGGATCTGACCAACTGAGGACCATACTAGAAGAGTTCTTTTCCGTTTCTCCATACTGCGTCGCTGCGACTCAGAATTTTTACACTCAACTCCCAAAGACTGAAATCATGTATTCCGGGTTCAAATGCCTTCCTTGGGCCTGTCTGGTCACGAGCTGATACAGCAGATGTTCTGCAACAGAATGGAGAAAAGAGATTTTCCAAAACCACTCTGTTGGCTCTAGGTCAATTTGCCTTTGATAAAGCACATTAAATTAATTGTTTCCTTGCTATCAAAATGTCCGCTATCGAAAGGCCCTTGTGCGAACCCAGTCACTGCGCATTCACGACCAAGATATCCACTGCCCAGCTCGATGTCCGCACGATTTAGTTTACTATTCGAATGCCACGTACTCAGTGTTCATGATAAGTACCTTCCAACAGGAAGGTGTCAAAGTGATTTGTCTGATGTCCAGAGGATATATTAGGGTAGGGGTCAGCGCATGTATCATGCAACTTGCTATGTGACACAAGAGTTGGGCAAGGTAAATCACACGGGACCGAAGCGCACCCCACGGTTCTTATTATGTCTGAGAGTATGAAAATGGGTGGAGAGGAATGATTTCAAATCTGATAGAGACTGGTAGATCAATCCAGAGTAGTTCTAAGAAATTCATTTGACTTCGACCATCCTGCTTGTCTGGTGATATCTTGGGTGTGTAAGCAAGATGAATGAGATCTTTCAGCTGGAGGAACACGTTCAAATTCGTTCGTCGTGGTCAATAAGTGTTTACTGGGTATATAATTATTTCTCCACCTTCATTCTAGAACAGAAACACGTCAGTTGACCTTGTTTTGGAAGCAAAACAGTGAAAAAAATGGATTAATCGCATCACATAGCTAACTGCATCTTTCATTCGATTACAATTTTATGCAAGGTTTAGAAAGTATGAGATCGCTCCCAAAAAGACATTGTTATTATGTCGTGTAAGCTTATCTGGTTAGAATGGGTCGTATATCTGTCTTTCAAACGGATTTATCCAAACTAATGTACGGGTAGAATTTTTCCATTGTTCTTCATTAAGCTTCCAGAGAATTTTATATCTAAGGAAACTGAAAACCCATCCTATTCCCCGAGGATTTTGTTCTCTTGTGAAATCGAATTTCCTTAACATGGATTAACGCCAGTTTCCAACTGATTCGAGAGTGGCCGCGACCCAATTCATCGTACTATCGATTTTGCGGATTATTGTTATATTCCTACTAGCTGGGAAATGAGATTTGTTGGGGGAGCGCATAAGAATACATTGGACATATTCTGTCTTTCATTTCATTTCTAATCTATTAGTTTAATCCACTCAGAAAATGTGAAATAATTTCCTGAAACTCCAACGTCATAATACTTAGCGTGACTGTTAAAGCTTCCGAACCGCAGAATGGGACTGGGCGCAAAAACTGCTTCCCGAGAGAACATTCAATTACAGACGCTCAGACAACCGGGACTCCACATGAGAAGCACAAGTCCTCGTCTAGTGTCCTGTCAGACAAGGTGATAATTAAGCCTTTAATGAATCCGACAAAACTAGCCTGGTAGTTTACCCGTCAAATTTTCTTTTGTGTATTTGGTCATACGTGTTGGCCTCTGCCTCATCACTCCAACCAACCTTGTCCATTGATGTTTTCAACCGTCCTCCTTGAGTTTGTCGTGTTGCCTGTGTCGCCTCTAACAAGCGCATTCTCGAACGCGGGGAGATGGCGGGCAATGACACATCGACGGATGAATACACGGGACAGTTTACGCGCAACAATCCCCTCGAGCATCAACTGGGTGTTGTCGTTTGTTGTTCTACTGGTGGCAGACGGTAGATGGGAAATCGAGATATGGATTAATTAACTTTCATTCCCCTCAAGGATTCGACTAAATCATAAGTATACCAGAAGTCCGGCAACGTGTTTTAGAGAATTCTAGACTAGTACATCGGATGGAAAACCTCAACTCAGCTAATCTCATGTGCATTCTCGTTTGCAAGAAGTCGCCAAAATGTCTACAGTAACTGCTGCCTGGCTCTCTAGGAATAGGACTGTTTGCATTTTCCATTAGTAGATATCATCATAAAGTGATGAAAGTTGAATTCAGTTTCTCTCCAGAAATATCCACTTACCCTCCTAGACATATCGAATAGCCAAGCTACACCGGCATTTTCACTTGTTAATATTTCAGACAGGAACTCCGTCGTTTATGTTAAGTATCGCATGAGTATCGGTGGAAAGAAAGTTTGGCGGATAAATTCTGCGGTGTTATGTTGAAGTTCGACAGTACGGTTGGCTGTCAAACCGGATGGCCTGGCGACTGTTTTTTAGACCCAATCGCTTAGGCCGGACTGAAATTGCGAATGGGGCCAGAGCTAATACATGATTTAATTACCTAAACAGTGCTCCAAATCTTCTACTGTGTACATGTCAGTCTCTCCCTTTGATAAATGGTCCAACCCCCACGAACACATATGCAAAGACGTATCAAAACAATGTGTATATTCGCCGTTTAGCGTCATCACCTCAGACTAATTATTCACGATCAAATCTAGTTTAGCTTTCGGATGAATAATGCAGCATATTTCCACACCAGGCATTTTCGCGTCACGGACCTCTGCTCCAGGTAATTGTTCAATGTGGATGAGTTCCGATGAACGTTTGCGACAGTGCGGTGAGAAACGTGGTCAACCTTCTGTTTGAAACTAACCATAGAACAATAGCCAGTCTATTTCAGCTGATAGGTTTTCGTCCATGGATTCTTTTTTGTTAAACTTCTGACATCAGGTCACCTGTGTGACCCAATTCATTTATGAAACTTTCATTTCTACTCGAAAAGCTATTTTCCATAATTACTTTCTAAATTTTTCTGGGGAATGTGAATCTGTTCTAGGCAGAGTTGCTTTACATGAGTTGCAATGCGCATAAAAGCTGTAATATAGATCAAACCTTTTCAGTTTTCCGCAAACGGGCTGTGAGGTCAAAAGAATCATCAACGAATTGTCGGTAGGCGACCAGTAACCGCTGGTTGACCAGTAGCGTAATTTTGCTTAAATTTAGTCTGCAATGTTCAGCTTATTTGGACTAACAGCGGCCTCATTCGAAGTTGAAGAGTTGTCATACGGTGAATAGGTTGCATTGGAACCAATTCTGTTCAGCAACCTCTGATCCCTATCGGACGGTGCAAGAATAAATAGTTACCTTAGTTGTCTACTATATTTGTATTAGTAAGTATACCGCTGAACGGCGAATCCCAACTCGCCGTCGAGACATTTATACGCGTTTGGACGACAAAATCAAAGTTAAAAGAGCGTTTCGATCACCGTGAGCGGTGGAGCTTGCCGGAAGCCCATTTCTCTCGACTCAGACGAAATCAAACACTGGTCTTTTAACCCCTTCCCTATAAGTCATCAGATATATTGTCGAATGAAGGGGCAACTTGATCACTATCCTACACAAAAAACAGATTATCCCCCTTGATTTCAAAGGTAGCAATTTCCGTAAATGACCAAACGCCGCGCTGATTCGCTAAGTACTTGTTAAAAGAAGCTTTCTGGAAGTATTTAAATTATTACTACAGTGGAAAATATGATTGCTCCGAAGACGAATCAATGCTGGCGTGTTTTAAACAATTACATTATAAAATTCATTGTAGAGAATTGATGAAACAACGGATGTTAAATCCTAAGTTGACGTGTAATAGCGACAGAAAGACTTCGGAAGTGAAATGAAACGTCTGGACCTAGATCGTGAAGCTTGTAGATGAAAGTGAGCCATCAAGTCAGACGAAAAGTATTACGAAATGATGTAAAATTCCATTTCGATTGCTTGGAATGTTAGTAGATCAGACATGGAAAGATGAAACATGTTTTAAGCACTCCCGACAAGACCGGTTTGTTAAGGGTCCAAGTGCTTAATCGGAAGAATAATTTTATGTTGCAGCCTTCACTTTTCGCCTAGACATTTACTTACCTAGCATAGCTTATCGACCGTTTGATCAGCGAACCAACAGGTCGCCACTAGCAGTCTGACATCGTATATTCGGCAGCCGCAGCTCTCATAGTTTACTGCATTTCAGATGAACCAGCAAATCTGTGGCTCCCGGGCTAGAATGCTGGGGAAGGAAACTATCTTTTATACCCCAAGCAATTCAGCATTTTTGATCAACTAACCAGGAACTCTAATTCTAGCGGCCATCCCTGGAGGCCGAATAATCACACACCGGGGATCGCTGTTTTAATAATTTGTTGTCAGCAACGATTTCCTATTTGTATTCATAGCTGCAGGTTCAGATAAGTGCCAGACAAACTTTTCTCCTTTCCTCTGTGTCAATGACGGATCCAAAAATACTATAATGCCTTTATTGTTCCCATGCTGATCGGTTGCACTTGTTCAGTCATTCCTTTCATCAATCAGAAACCGCCAGACGTGTAACAACTTTCTGATTGCATTTAGATTAGTAATCGATAAACTGGTAAACGTAACGGGCTGGTTGCTAGCTTATTCATGTTAAATAAACCCAGACAATGATATTCAAAGTTGCGTCATTTAACCAGAGGTTCAAGCGAGCACGCGCAAACACACTCATTGGCCAACCAATTTTTAAGCCTTTTCGAATAACCCCTTTTATAACGGAACGGAATATTTCACAATCCAACGGGGGCATGTTGAGCGGACTAAAATTGATCGGATCTTGGTCAGAGGTCATCTGACACGTGTGCACATATGAATCTGCAAAATGGACGGAGGGTGAGTGAGCCGATAAATGAATAAAGTTCGCTTCATTCACACCATTTCGGTCACGATGAATTGTCGCAGGGTGACGGTACGTTCGCTATCTCGTCACGATCAGTGTGAAGCTACGGTCGAAGCAAGAGCTGTTTGGCCCTCGAGCGGTAGCGAGTGATGAGATTGATTGAACATGGACAAAAGGCCAACAGATCGGCGCCGAATGTACATAATCTCGACTGGAAAACGTGCTTGAACTTGCCGATCTATTTGGGTATTCGAACAGTTAACAGTTTGGCTAATTTATGGCATTCAACAAAGGTAAAACTCACTAACACTATTTGCATTATTGCTAATAGTAATAGAAAAGACGGTGATACAAATGTTACTAAATAGGATGAATGCGTGTGACGAAGTGTACGTGAAATTCGGTCGTCACGACTGAAAAGAAGGCGCGTCTGGCATGCGAGGCAATATAGTTAATTTGGATGGATGGAACGATGCGATAACGCACGATTTGATTTGTACAGGAAAAGAAACGATATTTTTAGAAAATCTTACGGAGTAATTGTACGTTCTTGAATCCCTACGGTAAAAATGACTCCTTTTATACAATTTAAAAGTGGAAGTAGGACATCAGTTTTTGAGCCACCAAGGCGTACAGAATGAATTCTGTGTCCCAATGGGAAGAGGGTGATAGTACAACGAAATGATAAGAATTAACAATTCCGAATTCTAGAAACTGACACATTCAAACTGCTTGATCGACCAAACCAACTGAGATATGCACCGTTTCAACAGAATTCGTTCTCTGTTTCTAAAAACCCATCACAAATTAACTTCGAGCTAGATCCGACGCAACTCGGTGTGTAGTGCAACTGTTCGTTTAATATTTTCTTAAACGTAGAGTTTACATCCTTCAGGATATATTTCGAGCTCCATAACTAACGGACTAAGGCATTATTAAAAGTCTATTCACATTCCTTTTTGTGTTTTATTGATAACATTCAGTTTATATGGGTTCTTGCACAAGGCACATCCGACCAATTGCGTTTAATCGAGTGGCTTTTCCTAACATGAAACTTGCCGGCGTAGTCGGGCGATTTATTGCCTGCCCAGCAGGTTTTTATTTCCACAGATGGTTGCAAACGTGCACTCTTAATGATCACAGTTTCTCTCGTCATTTTATTACTCTTACTGAATGGAAATGATTTTGCACATTAGATCAGACGGACATCGTTTAGTTTGCTTTAACAAAAGGGAGGTATAAAGAGATGAACATGGAATGCAATGGTCTTTCCTTCGATGAAATTCCGTGGGTACCATGCAAATTCGTTTTTACTGGCGCACTTCCTTCGTCCTCATTGGTTAATGAACTATCAAGTCGACATAACCATGATGCGGAAATGAAGATGGAAATGTGACTGAACTGAAACAGTTTGCCGATTTTTTCCTTTCCTAAAGGTAATATTTGGTCACAAAATATATCGATTACGGCGTTTCACTGTCTCACATTTGTTCGCACCGTATTTGCGACCGAGTTCGGGTGCGATGGATTTCCACTGCATATCATCTCTAAACAGAATGAAGCAGCTGCGTGGCTTTTCGTGGTCTTCAGTTCCACGTTGAAGGTCGTTCCTGTATGACGAATTATTTTGGTTCAACGAAACCAAGCAAAATTATTTCTTTTAATTCACACTCAAACCCATGAAAGCGCATAGTAATCGTCGATCTGTTGATCAGAAGTAAGGACAAAATGGAAATTTCGCAACCCACAGGCAACTGCGAATCAGTAGAGCACTGTATCCGACGCTCAAGACAGTTACATAATCCCCAAACATACTCACTTCAGATAAAAGAATTCGACTCATTCATTCACCCCTGACAGTATTCCTAGACCTACTAAGTCCTGGTTAATTTGAACTTAATCCAAACTCTCAAAAATACGGGTACATTTTGGCTTTGGTGTGTCACGTGAGATTCTGCTGATCAGATTATATGTGATTGTGACTGGCAGACCAACCGACTGACCGAACAATTTGCCTGTCATCAAAATTCACTCAGTCATTGTGGACAACACTTTCAGCTATTACATTTGTCATTCTATGCTGACACAAACCGCTGGCACGAGTCTACTCCCCTCAGTCCCATTTGGTTGCGATCAAACTCCAAATGGAACTGATCATTGAACACTGACAATTTTATCAGTTCAGATCAGTCGGTTTGTTTTGTTCGCGTGCTTCCTCAATCTTCCCCTTCATCCTCATTTAACCTCACTTCCTTTACCCGTATGTTTCGAAGCGTAAAGCAGAACCGAAACAACTAACTCGAAATACAGAAACCAACGACATTAATACAGAGGCTGTTCCTGATGGATTGATTTCCTGAAAATACACCTAGAGAGGAGATGTTCCATCTACTATTGATTTACATTATCCTTGTACCCACTAAAGAAATACATTTGATTGCATAATAAAGAAATCCATAAGAAAGTATACTAAAAATTTTCATGGAAACCTTGTGTTCGACTCGAAAAGTTACAAAATGAGAAATCTGACTATTAGGGCAGTTTCAGATCCACCAATCTGGTGTAATCAGTTAGGTTTGAAACCGTGAACCGTATTTGTTGTATCTTGCGACCCTAACTCACATCCTGGGAATAGGTGACGTGAGAGTTTCAGATACACCCTTACCGGCATTGAACCCTCTCTTAATTAAATGGAGGCTAGGGGGACGTTGCGAACACATCTTCTGTTCAACTATGCATAATCAGTAGCAAAAAGTATTCTCAGATGAGAAATCTGTAGCATGTGATTTCAGCGTCAACTGAATAGGTTGTTGAGGGAATCCTATAATACTGTGCTAGTTACATTTCTTAGTTTTCTCGGCACTTAGACTGAGAAAATAATACTTGAATGGAATTGGTTGTTATGACTCGAATGACTTTTCATTCTCTGGTAAAAGTATGGTTCTTGGAACAAGTGCATTTTGTCTATTAAGTTGTACATTCAATTCATATGATATTGTTCGACTGAATAGTGCTGTTTACTTGTGACATTTTAGATTTCTGCGTGGCTTACTTGGAATCTCCTTTAGGGGGTGAGATGACAATGCAACATTCTTAACAAAACGGTTAAAGCGAATGGATTAAGTTTCATCCACGAGTGCATATATCCAGTAAAAAAGAACTTGGGTTGCTCACTCTGTAGCTTTGCACGGAAAGATCGAAAATGATCGACATTCGTGAGTATTTTTATTTACCATCCTCAGAACGGGTTTTTCAGTTCCCTGATGATATGGGGATCAGCCTTTGTGGAGCTACTCATGTACTATGGAAACTGGTGCCATTTCACCTCAGGACGATTTCATAAGACTACTGGGGCAAAAATATTTTCAAGTGACATTTAGATTTCCGATTGGCATGAGGTTTTTCAAAATTTTCCACTGGAATCTTTTAATTATCAGACTGACATGTAGGAAGGGGCCTAATCAGAGCATCATTTTTTCGATACACTGAGAACCTAGCTCGACCCCGGTGCTCTAATAAGCACGAGTGCAATGCAAAACTTGGTCCATGAATGTTTGGGGAGGGGCATTTTAAATAATTAACCAGACACAAGTTAGACATTCGTGTTGCTAATCAAATCTAGTAATGGTCATTAAAGCTCCAAATCATTCCACACAACGTAAACGTCTAGATCCTAAGGAAACGATTAAACCCAATCTCATTTTTGTCACTTAAAGTCTGTGGGATCCTTTCGCTATCCTCATGAACTAGTCTTCCTTAGAATGAAAATCAAACAAATTTTCCAGTCGAATTAGGATTTGTCATTATCTGCTTATATTCGAGATTTCCGTACATGATCTCCGATGTCTATGAATCACATGCAATAATGCTTTGTTGGTATTTCCTTTCACACAGTTGTTTGTTGATTTTCACATTATTTGGTAAAACGGAAATGTCTTTTAAGTACGAAGACTCAACTGGTCCAATCAACTACTGGATAGGACCTGGACGTACATTCCGATACCAGGAACTGCGGAATAATAATGATCTTGTGTTTAACTGTTCACACAGACTACGGCAAAACTGACTGAAATCAATCGACAGAATAGAGACTAGCTGATTTGCACTTCTCCCATGCTCGTCGATTTGTGACTGGAAAGATGCACGAATGAGCGTACCATGAATAACCAATGAAACATTCGTACTTTTCTGAACATTGCCATTGATCGCCATTTTGGTTCTATATTTCACTCAGGCTAATTAAGAATGGACAATTACTCAATTTTCTGGAGGAAAACATTTCAAGCAAAACAGTTATTACGTTACTACCTAGTACCCTCAACGTTGATAGGTCTAATCAAGTGCAACTGAAATTTCAACCACTTTTGAAGCTTCCTAAAATAAACTAAAGAATCTTATACATGTTCCGAAATTCCTGGTAAATTTCTAACTTATCCTCATTCCGTTTAACTAAATGAATTCACTTGCTAGGCTGATAACAACGCAAATCACCGTTGGCAGCGCTAGTAATACAAGCACCAATAAATTTGCAATGCATTGGGTAATTCGATAGTTCTTTTAGGCAGTCGATAGATGATATTTTTCTTCTCCAGACCCTAGATACAATTGTCGGATTCTGTTAGGCTGACTTTCGATGAATCGGGAAATTCTTAATCCAATTTGCAAACGTGCAAACTGGCTGGCATGACTACTGTTAGACCAATCAGCAGGCGATATCCTATTTCCATAAATGCACGCACGGTAGTTATTTTTCTCATGTTCGTATATACTTCAACGCTTAACTCTCAAAGCAAATTGTTTAATGACTCTGTGCTCCCATGATTCTGTATTCATGGTGTAGCAAATTTTGCAGTGAGATTACGATGGATAAATGGCTATGCTTAAATCCACCAGTCAGAATCTGAAGTCCTGTAACCTTCTTTTCTTCTGGTCAGAAATGGCTGTATGTACAACGCTCAAACGTGAAACCGTGTGACCACGTACATAGGCGTGCATACACATCCGGAGTTGCCTCAGAGTGGATATACGTGCATGAGACAGACATCAGAGTAACATTTGTTCGAGAAGCTATCGTTGTTGCTTTTGTCGCCATCCCTGTGCCGATAAAACGATGGCGCGTTGTGTACCACCCTTTGTACGTGTGTTTTTGCGCAGTTCTATGCTCACAGCGGCGATCGAAACCGTTCGACAGTTTGGCTAGTCTGAACCGGACGTGGTCACCCTTCTCGCTTTCTCGTCCATCTTGTTTCTGTGTCCTCGTAGCAAATCGTCCACTGCTCCTCCTCCCATCACATTTCTACCCGCGCGTTGCCGCTCTTTCTCATTCCGTCTACCCGTGTACACTTACCACGCGCACACTCCACCACCTGCTTGCCGCATTCACCAGTATGTTGTGGGTGCAGTTTGTTAACGGTCGCCCGACCACAACACGAACCTTTGTGTTACTGCCGTGTAGATATTACGCTGCTCATGGCCCCCTAGTTGTGTGCACAAATGTACACACAAGACTTGCATACTGATCCGCTGTTAGACAACCTCGCTATTGCGCCCGCCCCTGGTCTATCACCAATAGAGACACAGCAATATGAATAGCTGAGCCCGTACGCACGCAGTCTTGTGCGCACACAGGCAAATACAACCGAGAGCAATCCAGACAAAATTATTTGGCCCATCGTTTTGTTTCGGTGCGTGCGTGCGTACGTTCGTACGCTACAACACTATAACGAGCAAACGAACAAAAGAACTATCAAGCTAATAGGAGAGTAAGAGGTATGACAGCGATCGAACTCGGGATCCAAAGTGAACACCACCACAAAAGAGAAAATAGATATTTTATCACTCATTTGGACATAGTCACTCACCTGTGCACAGACAACGAGAGACCCGACAGAATCGCACGAATTTGGGATTCGGGAGATGAGCGTAGCTGTTACACAAAACAAACTATCGCAATCCAGTGATTACAGAACGCCGCGCATGGATATTGAAAACACAGAGACAAATAATGCGGCGGGTTCGGAGTCGGAAATTACGGAAGAACAACCAATGGTAAGTATGGTAGCATTTTATCAAATGATTACCTAAGGGACAATTATCTGTACATCACTCACGGACGTTTTCCCGAACTATGAAACCGCTGTACATCTGACCCTTCTGAACTGTTGTTTTATTATCAGAACGAACAAGTGCACACCGATAGGGAAACAACCGCAGTTGCTTTGATTACAGTTTACGGTGTAAATGAATCGAACCGAGTTTTTGGTCTAACAGATAGTACCAAAGGTTTATGCACTTATACAGTTGGATTGAACACCAAACAACGCGCAAGGCACTTCGATGCAGCGTAATTAAAATAATGTCATTTTGCATCTGACTACGGAGAACTTGAATAGTAGCAGTCTCAGGTGATTTCCAAATTTGATTGATACCTATAAGCACGAAGTTGCGGTATTGTGCGTCTCTGATTATCGAGGCCCATATCACGCAAAACCCCAAAATGTTCCTCAAGTTTATTTTGTGTTAGGGATCCTAAGCAATAAATACTCACCAAGCTCCGTCTAACGACACCGGTTTATCGAAGCTGATTCAAAACGGTTTAGCAAACTCTAATTCTTTCGGTATAGCACTCATTCGTTTCCGGATTTTGAGCTGTGGCAGATCTGCTTTAACAAAAACAACATTATCGAATTCAGCCTCTCACTATCTGTATACCTAAAAGTGGCAAAGCTTTCATTTATTAAGGAATATGAACGGTCAGGCTGGATTTTGAGTGTCGCAAAAGAGGCCTACAGTACAACAGCATTCCAGTCGTTGTGTCTCGTTCTTTTTCCGAAGCAAGGAGGGGAAAAGGACAATTTAGAATCCAAACCGGCCACATTTTTTGCAAATGTTTCCTGGGGTGCAAAGTGACATGGTTTGTGTTCATTATTACCCATGAATGGAAAAGAGGTCCACTATTGCCTTCTCAGCAATCAATAATTTCAACCTCGTTTCGGTTTTTTTGCGCAGTTTGTAAACATTTCTCTGGATACAAAACAGTAAACGCAATCAATGAGATTTTTCTTGCGAAACGTCCTAGCTGATTTGATTTTGCAGTTTTAATGAATGCTGCCTAATCGTTATCCTAGTCACATTACTATTTATTCCTTTGAAATATATGTTTCTTACTTTGTATGTTCTATTCAAATCCGGCAAAATATGTTCCTCTCATGCACCTCATTCTATGTCATCCCGTACCGCTGTGCTTTCTCGTTAATACAGTGGGCTCATTCAGATGAAGCCAGGCCTGGACCGTAAAGTTGATTTCACCTGTGAAGTGACAGCTAAAGATGATATCAGGTGATTGATTCGAGTTGCCATGCTGCTAACTTTTTTAAAATGAACGAACAACGGTGGCTGTAACACACGTGGTGTTTCGCTAACTCCATCCTCAGAACAGTGCAGCCACTAGTAGACAGAATTATAGTAATGGGGAGAGTTAAAAGGAAAATTCCCACGAAAGTGTGGATTAAGAGATAAGTGTCCATCTGGGTGAATGGAACGTCCTCAAAGAGGGAATACTTGCACGGTTTGCTCACAACTGGCACCTTATGTTGTCAGTCAGCGGAGTTGCAAAGTTTCCACCAATTTTTACTGCGCATAGTGCTTGATTGTAGACTGGCTGGTCATATTTGTTCGGTGTGCCAGCATCCTTGCAGAGAGATGGTTATAGCGCCTTTAATGCAAATATTGCTGCTATGACTTTTGGAAATTATAAATAGGGAAAATACTCCATTAGTCTCTAAGTTAGGATTAAATGGCTACTCTTGAATTTCCTATTCATGTTTTTTTCGGGGGGAGGAATGTTGAAATTGAAAGTGGTTAATGAAAAACTGATGACAAAAGAGAAACTGTTGGGCCGATTTGGATGATAAAAGTAACCGACGCGAGTGAGATTCGTACCTACAGAGAGAAGTTGGTCAACCTAAGTCGATTTTAGGTTTTCGTCAACTAGGAGAGATCTGAAAATTCGCCTTCTTGTATTGTTCCGAGATGGAAACAGAAATGTCTTAAAGTTAATGGATAATTCATTCGTGTTCTTCCAAAAATGGTTTTTACTTGCGTCGCGCATGCTCGATGGCAAAATTTCAATAACTCACTCATTTGAAGTAGCAGCTAATTGGTTAGTCCCCTGCAATAAAAGTTAATTTTTTCCAGAGACAATCATGGATATATATATATTTTTCATTATACTTAACGGTCGCTGCAGTCATGGCTCGGTCGGTGAACGACGGAACCTTGTATGAATATCGACTGCATTTATCAGATATTATTAACTCACATTATCAGTTTAAGCTCTTTTTGTTAGGACTGTGTTCATGTCGTTTATTTGAATGAGAACATCAGAGGCATATACCTAACCCAGCCGCTGCAGCTTAGTTTTACATGCTAATTTATGCCTGGTTTTCTTTGCTGTACGAAGTCCTGAAACTTTTAGTTTACTGAAAATGACCCATGAACAAAGTAGTCACGTGAACCAAAATTTAGCCAGGTGTTTGCGTTTGTAGCAGATATCAACTTCACATGCAGCACTGATTACTTTACAACACTCGAAGTTTATCCCACAGTTTTGTGGTGCATTTAGCTATATTGGACATTAGAATGAACGATATAAAACCGAAAATAATACTCGCCTGTTTCTGCGTGATGATGTTGATAACAGTGATGCGGACTAGATCTTGACATATGGACGGGAATATAGCCAGTTCGAATCGGTCAATTCTCAATTCGGCGGTGTTTCAATGGCCAGGGACAATTTTCAGAATTATTATACATTTGGCTAAAAATAAGTAAATCAAGGTATAGAACAGTATAATTTTGTATACTCCTGTGGACCTGGAAAACATGAGTACATGAGGATCACAAATTTGAAAGTGACCAAAATGTTGATCTGCATGAGCGCGATGATCGTGATGATGGTTTCACAACGAGATGACGAAATGTGCACGTGACTGGAGGAAATTAACTTCCCTCGTCAACTGCCTTTCGTGACCTTCCCATACGTGGAATAAACGAGCTTATATTCTATAAGTTTATGCCTATCCCCTATCCTACGGTCTATGGAAGCATCCCTCCCTATTTTGACGTTTCGTCTTTGTCATGTCTCCCTCCACATGACTTTGGTTGGTACTCCGTTACGGCCCTTTTGGCATGCACCCGGACCAAAATAAAGTGGACCTCAGCTGACTTTCTCAGTAAATAATGGCACTTACCATTTTGTTTGGTTTTCCAGTTTACGATGAGATAATGAATAAATCCCTGCTCAGATACCTATGCAGTACAAAAAGTACAAACGAAGGAACTACCGATGAAGCCTTCTTGGTAAAATGAAGACTGCCTTGCTGCGATGTGACATCGGGCAGAGTAGGCATCAAATCAAATACCTTCATGGAATTATTTTGGGACATTTCTTGTTCGTTTTGCTCTTCACGTCACAATAAGGATCTTCGGTGAAGTGGGCAAGCGCAAAGATAAAGATCTTTGAAATCTACTGATGTGTTTTCAGTATACTGGTAAGTATCTCCGCCCGTCACTTGTAACGCCCGGGTTCGATTGTCAGTCGCAGATCTCTTAACTGGTAGTGGTCATTCGGATAAGTTCGTGGAATTGAGGTGTGAATTTTTCGGCTTCGAATCCTACTACCGCTGGTCAGCTTCTCCAACTAGCAGTTCTCTATCAGCCGCGGTCCTCTTCCTGAAAAATGGTTTACACTGTCATTTTATTAGAAATAGGTACTAGCCAATAAAAAGAGGTTTAAACAGTAATATATTCATTGATGACATGACGGGAATTGTTCCAGATCTAATTACAGTCAGTGAAACGAATCGAATTAACTGTCAAGAAATTTCCGATAATTATTTTATTGATAGTAGGACCTTTGACGGAGACCGTGAAATTGAATGTAATGCTATACCAAATTCATAAAACCGCCGGGCCTTTCGGGTGATGATGATTATTATTTAATTGCACGTTTCAACCAAAGGATTGCCAGTTCCACTGAATACCATCTTCATCGAAAAAAGTCCACGATAGAAGCAGTCCTAAATTGTTTTTATGGTTCTAACTACGAACCCATTAGTACTCTGAATTAACATCTCGAAGAATGTTTTCCGATAATATTTTTTCGAACAAAATAATGTTATTGCGGGTGATAAAGCATTTATCTCAATGAAATCTAGTTTAATTCGCCCATTCGGGATACTTCATCTTTATACCTGATAGGTTTGCAGGCAACGATCAGAGTTGGCACATCAAGAATAGTTAACGGACGCTCATTAAATTCCATGCCGAAGGCACGTGAATGATTTTCCGAAATAACTTCACACGCATATTCATTAACGATCAGATAATACAATTAGATGAATGTTGCTAAATCGCATAACCCACAATTATTTGATCATTTGGACTCCTTTATCACTTATCAGTTCATAAAATCGGCACATCGCCCACGATTGTCGTCACATTTGTCCGAAGCTCATCTGTGGGTTCAAATCATCACCCCCGGTCGATTCACCCACATCGAATTGGGAACAGCTGATAGGACATATGGCACGTAGTTAGTCTGTTGTAATTGCGCAAGCGTTTTTCCCAGTCCTCCGTCTGTAGAATTTATCACTTTTTCCTTTTTCCGCGCTGTACCCCACCGCTTCCCACCGTGACAGCGGTTCCGTTGATCCCGACAGCGCTCTATCGCCGAGACTTAGCGGTCATATGTCCAGTAGCATATAGCCACTGTATGGGCATCTTTTCTCAAAGGAACCACCTTATCGGGCATGTTCGAAATGACGAATATCTTACTAATCGCGCAAAGTTGCAGACAGTCCGAATTCTACCAGGTGTTTCTTGTTCCCAGGGTTAAATGAATAAAAGTTTAAGGAGAAAGTCTGTGTATAGGCGACAAGTCTGTGATTGCCTTCGTCTTCCAGGTGAGCAGTTTTCCCGTTTATTTAGGATAGACTGAATCAGCTGGTTCCTGGTTCTCACAATTCGGAAGGTATGGAGCCTATCACTGGTGTATAACTGGATAGGAAAGAAACTTTTCCAGTGTCTGTCCACTCAGTCTTCGTGCGCTTAGGGGTGCAGTTGACAAAGAAGCTGGAAAATCACTCGGCTTTTGTCTATCAGGAGAGAATTCCTGACTATTTGTCAAACAGGTAATGCTGGGTCAAGATCGAGTTAAGAACACGAATTCTATCGCCTAGCAGATTTCGGGATTTGACAGATATTTGATGAATTTCCCTGATTTGAGCAAGATTATGCACTACGATTTACTGTTTGATAAGATTTTATAGAAATTATTAATTCCGTTTGTACAGTGCCGATCAGAAATAAGAAGTTTTTCAAGCGTGAATCGTGTAAACTTGTAAGAATACAATAATTTAGCCAGGTTCTGCTTGAAATACTAGAAGATGCCTAAAAATTCTGATTTGTAGCATACAGTCAAGTGGATTATGCAAATGTGACTATTCTCGTACACTGGAATAGACTTTTGTTTAAATCTATATCATAAAGTGTATGCGGTGGTCCTAGGGAAGTTATTGTACCTCTGGCACAGATCATTGCACTACGAGTACGGTAGATAACGCATCACTGATATCAGCCTTAAATAGGCGAAGGATTGCACAACCCTCAGATAACAGTTCCTTGGGAAATTGCAAACCGGGTAATATTCATCACGATTTTCAATGGTCGCTTGTCCTACGAACCAAACTTTCCAAATCCTAATGAAGTGTAAAATAGAAGTATGTCCAAGTATTTCGTAGCTGAAATTACGAGGCCAAATTCTAGTCATAAGGACCTATACCTTGTCGTAATGTTTGGAGAATACCGTTAATAGCACCACATGCCAATACGGTTGTTCGAAACAGAAAAGCATAACGAGCAAAGAAGAGCCTAACTACTCGGTCTCGTGGTACTTCCAGCAGCATACTTGTCAACGGAAGCTCGATAAAATCCTTTTGGCGTGATTTGGGGCAGAACTCTCATTCCAAAGTGGTTACCCCTGTTGCTTTGGCTGACAATGCATTTTACCTATTCAATTTTAGCAAGCAAATTATTCCATATACTGACGGACAAATTTGTTCGGGTTCAAATAGATAACGATTACATTGAAAATTATCGTCTCTATATCATTTATCAATAATATGCCTTGGTGATGATTGTATGGTTTATAATATGTCCACTTCTGCAATGTTAGCAGGGTGAGACGCTCGGGTCTAAACAATCAGACCAGTAAATTCCCATAGCAAAATCAATGCAGCCTATGAATCTACCATCACCAAATTTCTAATCTGTCCGCTTCCGTTAAAGCCGATAGTTAAAGAAGGACGACTGTCTCACTATTTTTATAACAGAAAAAGATGGTAAAATGGTTGCGTTTTCCCGCCTGTTTTTCGTCCCTTAAATTTGGAAAAATTTGGCCTGTTTTTAAAATAAATCCGAACTGGAGGCATAGCCGATGTAACAACATTACGATTTATTCGGAAACACCCATCTGCGCAGAATTTGGTCTAGATAAAGACTATCGAATATGTGATAGCTTATCACTGTTATATTGTTAACAAGCAATAATAAAACTAAGAGCAACTGCGGATGCGCAGTGAGTGAGGAGCGTGATTGAGACAACTTTTCATTTTCTGATGAGTAGACACATCTAACCCATTCCCTTCTGACAGGTGAATCAGAACATTTCTGCTTATAAAAATAAGAGATCAGAAAGAATAATCACTACTTTGATTATAGTTGCCGTCAACCTGAAAAACTATTGCAAAAATAAGACTTAGGTGTAGAATATTTGTTTTTCCATTCATGGTTACATCACTGGTTGGAGCAGACTTCATTACTTGCATAATCCAGGCTTCCGAAGTTTGATGGCGATGATCCCCGAAGTGATTAACAGTTTTTTCTGTAACCCCTTACTGAAAACTGTCGGCATTCCTAACAGCGTACTAAACGTGATTTCGGGTCAGTTTCGGGTTGTAGTAGGCACTAAATATGTTTGGATTTAGCGTTTTCGAAAAGCATGCAGACGGTGTTCTGCAACAGGTTTGAAAAGGTGTCTATTGTCTTGTGGTACAAACTTGATTATGCCGTTGTCAAATCAACAAATATGACTTAGTCCTATTTTGATCAGGTTTATATGTAACTTATCTCGAAGCTGACAAAATCAGTTTTTGTGTGAATTCAATAAGCCGAATTTCAGTCATATTGCATTAAAAAACCCAGACTAAGCTGATTCCATTCTGTAGTTAATGAGGATTTTGTACACTGGACTAGGGATAAATGAGACCGTGTAATGAAAAATGAATTTTGTGAAATTAAGCGCCCACTCCCGAACCACCGACAGCAATTTTTATTAGTAGAATTCTTGGATGCTTCTCTAAGGATAAGAAATAAAAGGCAATCGTCCTAGTCCGGGTAAATAAGTTGCGCCGAGAATAATTAGCCGATTGCCTGGCTCATGTTGATGCGCCGCGTGCCTTGTTATTGAGATCAAACAGTAAAATAGAAGAAGATAGGCAGCAGTGATTCATTAGGCATTCGATTCATATCTCATTGACTCTCGCGGATATTACAGAGCTGGTTTACTTGTCGAGCAGAAATCGTATAATTATAAAAGCGGTAGATTGCGAGTCGTAATCCCGGATGCGCTTTGTATACTTCCATTCTGCCGACAAATGGTCACTTTCTCTCTTAAAACAGTCACTCGGATTTTCTAAAATGCCTTTTTGAAACAGTCTTGCAACCAGTATTTACTGAGCTCCTGCAGAAACGCTCCAATAAAGTTCCTGTGCGAACGATGATCACCGACAGCGAACATGGGACTTTCTGAAAACTTTGTTTTGCAACTGTTGCAAAATAATTCGGTGTCTAAGTCACCGTACATACGGCTAAGACCAAATTTACGAGTCACCGTGAGCCTTCTGATTTTCTTACCACAACCTACCGTGTGGGCGTGCAGAGGGCACCACGGTGTATTGGCAGAATTTTCTTATTGATACTACAATAGGAAAGAAAATATCAGATAATATATCGAAACAAACCTACAGAAAGTCATACAAAATTTCCCGAATGACTTCATACAAGTTCTAGAGTAAACTGGAATATGGGAGAGCAGATACAAAGTTCTCTGAGATCCACGTTTCGGTCATCTGCATACAAAAAACGATTATTTTTCACTGTAATTGTCTTCTTTTAGCCCAACTGGGGAAACTTTATCAAATTTTTTTCGCATGGCATTTCTAGATCCAAAACCTTTGCTTGATTTAAAAGGCTTTCTGAGCCTAAATGTTTAACTCGAGAACAAAGCAGATTCCTGAGATAGGACTGAAGATTAAGTCTACTAATATTTACCCTCAACTCAACACATTCATGATTTAAGATTGGTCAGACCGGTAGCTAGATGATCGCGGATACTGAAATGTTTGGTTACCTAACTGAAACATTCCAAAAATAATCTTAGTTTATTCAGAAATCCCTACTCAACTGGATTTCGGCGTTTCGTGAAATTTTAAACCTCCAGTATCCCATGTCCACTGAGATTTAGAGAATTGAATTCAGGCCCCTCAGTAATATTTGATTATCAATTATGATAAATACTGGAACGTTATCGTGAAGACCGCCGTGTGACGTCGCAAGCTCAAATACATCTTCAGCACTGATTCTGGTCACTCCTCCCACGAGGTTGTCTTCTTGTTCTTGCAATTTTGTATCTTACTATGCCCATATATTGTTTATCCCACAAAGAGAATTTTAGTGGACGTTATGTCTTTGTGCAATATTGGCGCGCAAACAACGGCGGCAAAATAAAAATATTGAACAACCTTCGGTGACACGTAGCTTAGTTGGTAAAACACAAGTTGAACCGTAACTCTACTCTAATCGTCAACATAACAGAGTTAGTTTTTGTAACCATTAAAAATCAACTGAGAATGACCCAGTCCCGGCCGTCCGGAACCAAAGCGAAACTTCAGAGCAATCTGACTCTATTTTGACCATAATCTGATCACCCTATCAATATGTACATATTGTTCTTTTTTAGGAGTTCGGAAGTTGTGTAGTCTCATCTTGCTGAAAGTAACAAGAATCCTACTACTGCGAAGAACAACAGAACTTACAGAAAATAATTTTAATTTAACTTTGGTTTTTACGGATGCTAATAAACTTATGGCGTTGTTTTCCAAAGTGTATCATAATCTTCTGAGGAAAACACTGACGACATTTTAAGGTACAGTTCAATCCTAAGGCAACACAAGGAGCGGGTTTTAGCAGGAAATCACATACCGAAATGGATGCCAGAAGCAAAGCTCCAACTAGCAAATTTTCGCTTAGCAGGCATCTTCGTTAGTCCTGAACCCAAATTTTCCGTACAAAATTATACGTGAACTTTTCCTCCTCAACAAAGACGTTGTTCAACACGATTTTACTACCGTCAAACCCTAGTATCATTGCTTTTTACTTATGCATATGAAATCGTGGATAATTTGGTCTCCGCGCGCTACACCACTCAGGGAAATATCGTCAATCGGCACTAATCTTGTCGGTTTCCGGATAAAGTAATTTGGAAAGTATCATTTTGCTACCATGATCTGGGACATCATTATTCAACCAAAAATATTTGCAAAAAAACGGATTAAAAATATCCCCGAAACAGAAAAAGTTTTCACTTTTGGATGAGATTGATTTTTAGTCTGAAAATGTGCATTTAGGAGTTTTCCCGAGGAGTTGGATTAAAACTTATTTTGATGACTATCTATCATGACCCAGAACAGTTGCTGGGTAAAGTAGCCAAATTTGTTTGGGTACATGCAGACCGGAATAATTAACTTGATCTGTCGTAAACAAGCGCTGCCTAGCGGTGTAATATAAAACACAAATTGAAAGACACTCATTGGGATCAACTGTGGGCCCGAACGATTGAGCAGGGAAATTGCGTTGCCTTATCGGTGTAGGCGAACTCTTCTATTTGTTTGTCTGTAGCCTTTCAACGATTTTGTTGACTAGACTGAGGCGATTTTCAAACCCTTGTGACCGGTGAACTGAAATAGTTTGTCCCACTTTTTGGCTGTTCACATAGTCCCATATGCGTGCAAAATCCGGCTATGCCCACTGTTTAATTGCTTGTTTTATTATTGAAAAATATAAGTGGTGTGGAACAGCATGAACAGACAAGTTAGTCTAAGTTGGCTGATATGATCCAAATTTATTTTCGACAGTTCAAAGGGTGTCGGGGCCATGGTTGTGTCGCCCAAAACTCAATGAATCACGTATTCTAATAGCCGGGATCCGCTACCATATCGGTTAACTGAATATTATCTGAGCTGAAACAAGTATTAGCTTATCGTAATTACACAAAATGGCGTTCACAATAGATTTGTAATTTGCAACCTCCGACCTGTAAGCTTCCTTTTACATCAACCGGAGTTCACAGACTACACAATCAGAGTGGGTTGGTTCATAAAACTGTCTTGAGCAGAATTAGCAGGTGCAAAATTTGTCGACTTAAGGATATATTTAAGCATTTCCAAAGAACTTTGGAATCAGTGGCAACTCCTGTGATTAGGGTGCGCATAAACGCTGAAACCAAAAGAGCAATACTCACCTAAACAATCCTCAGGCAAGTTTAGAATTCGCAGCAACTGATGGTTCATATTTTACTCATCTAACGAGAAAATTGCAACGTAGCTACAGTATACAGAGTTAGTCAAGAAAAATTGCTATTCACATTTCAGTGAATTTACGACATCGCAGATTACAATGGTGGTCCACAGACAGGAATAGAAATCACTCGCTAAAATCTTAGTGTGTGCAAAGGCTACAAAACCGACCAAAGTGAGGATGGACATCTAAAGCCTATTTACCAGACTTACGTATTATTTTGTGAAAACATCGCCAAAATTTTGTCCAACATCCTGTGCACAAAATGAAAAGTACAATTTAAGAAAGATGCCACTGGTCGTTCGTGCCGAAATTGCGTTATATGCAACCATATAAAATGGATGTTCAAGAGTGCTTTGATTCCATGCTGTCAGTAAAAGAACGTTCTCAATAAAAGGGGAGTCATTTGATCAAAGAGGTGCAGTTTTCAGGAGACACGAAGAACATGTATCGATTTATTTATATATGTAATAAAAATTCACGAATACACACAGGCAGGGTAATAGAATTATTGCATGAGAGGGCGAAAGAGGTCAGTGGTTGAAAGCATTAGGCCGTTTTGTTGGTCATTTTCATGCACCAATTCTTTGTGTTCGTGACGTAAACGAGTCGACAAGGTCAAACTATGTTGCAATGAGTTGCCGTATGAACCACTTATGCATCCTAAAAGTATCAGAAAATGAATGCCTCCGAGTTGTGGTGATGCCCTTCGATTCTGGCGTCCTGCTCTTCTTTTATTACTGTTGAATTAGCTGCCCATCATGATAAAAATTCTTTCGGATGTTAGAAGGTGATGAGCATTGGGAAGTAAAAAAGACAATGTCGCGCTAAACATCGCCTAATCGCAGTGCAATAGTTTCGACCATCCCTGACCGACTTTAGTACTACGGCTTGGTAACAGTGCATGGAGGAGTGGAAAAATTTGAGTAAGTTTGGAGAAAAACCTTCAAATAACGAATAAAAACTATCCCAATTTACTGCATCCTAATTTGAAAAGTCAGGCAGAATCGATTATAAAAGTTTGTGAGAAAACCGAAGAATCAATAATAAAAACATTTATTACGGGTATGTCTAAGGAACAACAGTCAACTGAAAGTATGAAATTCGGCAAAGATCTAAGTGGACTCTTTTTATTGTTATCATCCCTCTTGCACTCCCACGAGCCGTTTAACATAAGTGACTTGCATTTCTAATTTGTGATTTACAGATATTAAAAGAAAAGCAAATGAACTCAAAGTGTGCGGATCCGAAATTTGATGTTCAGTCTAAATCAAACTCGAGGGTACTCTTTCCAGTGGACTCTGTATTTCCTGAAAATATGGGGACTAAAAGTGAGACAAAAATTCACTTATCGATCGGTTCAACTAAGCTGCACGATCAAGAGTCTGCATGTAATGCATGCTCCAAGTCAAATGCTATCCCAGAGACCACCTGCAAAGCTAATGATGCTAATCTGACCTCAGCTCCCCCTTACTCCACGCTTACATTTCCTGATAGTTACTCAACCGGACCGGCAATTTTCAGGCAGTGTTATCCATATGGCAAACATGAATCGTTATTTCCCTACAATCCGATCTACAAGCCAAACGGTTTGGGACCTACCGAAGCTGCTCACTGTAGTGATTCATCCAATCAGTCGGAAAAACCATCCGCATCCAATGACAACACAAATTTTGTGCATCTGGAAAACAACATATCTCTCTCTGAGTATAACTCTATCTATCCGATGACAAATTACAACGACGATAGACCCACACCAGATCATCTGGAATCTGATCATTCAAATTTTGCCCAAAGTAATTTTTTAGATACAAACAAGGAACATTTCATGCCCCTGATGCTCAAGAAAACGTTCAAACCTACTGACTCTTGTACAACTGCGGACAATTTCAGTAGTATGACACAATCTGAACAGAAAGATGATACAAAATTAATCGGAGCTGGGAACTGGTTTAGCCCTTCACCCACTGCATATTCATTCGAGGTTTCCCGCAATCCTGTTTTTCCAGTATTTCGACCATCGATTCACGAATTCGGTCGACATGAGTTATGTGAGAGCGCGGCCCATCAACTGGTTAATAGCACTCCGTATTCTTGTCATCGACCGCAATCTGTAACCATTCCAAACAGCCGGTCTTCCATATTGGATCGAAAAGTACCGCCCAATTTGCGCCACACGGATGATTCCGTCGATTATGAAGCACCTACATTCAATGTGCGCACGAAAATCACTGCTCCCCTCGGAGTAAGTCGATCTGTTTCGATAGGCACCGAACAAACAACCGCGGTATGTCACAGAGACGACATGATGGATCCATCTTTGATGGTCCCATTTCAAGCCCCTCCGCTGTTCATGCCACCACCACTACCACTACCACCACCACCAACCACTGAATTATCAAATCCTTTTATTTCATACTCAACGTTTCCCAAATCTGAGACAGATGAAATGGAAAATCCGAAAGCGTTAAACTCCGTACCATGGGCTCCAGGACCGGGCACACTGAATTTCGGTCAGAACATAAAGTGAGTTAGTTCCCATTGTACAGTACGGAAATCATACACTGCTACAAACCATTAAAGATTTACAAGCTATTCCGATTGCACGTTTTTTTCCTCGGCGGGAAACGGAAAGCAAGCCAGCTAACAATGTTTAGTTTAGCCGTAAAAAGTGTACGTACACTGCAAAGTTACTTTGCTTCTCATAAGTTTTCTTTTATGGTCACTGGAAATGGTGTAGCCTAAGAACAATACGACCTGATGGCAACTGCATTTGTGCAAAATTTTTCTGTGTATCATTAATATGTACTGGACCATGACTATCCAGTCTTCAGTATAGGCTGTTTCTTTACTTTTTTCAGCTGAATACACATGGACAAACAGAAATGCATTTGGAATTAAGTAGCCGTTTTCAGTCTGCCTGTTCAATGAAGCACATCATAATTTAGCTAGGGAAAAGGCGAATTTGACAGAACTCGTACGACCACCCAACTGCTTTGAATAGCGAGATTGCTTACCATCGGTGAACCTTACACCGCTATTTAATAATTGAAAGAGTTCCAAATTTGATTAGGAAATCCCAGTCCCATTGTGACCCATTTATCCGTCTGAGACGCGCAATTAATGCAAGCTGATGACTGGAATATGCTGTTATGATCACTGATTATTGCAAAGGACACTTATCTTGCAATAGACAAAATCATACAGTAATACTTTAGTCTCATTAGATTATGAGAAAAATAACAAAGGGTCTGTCACTTAACCTAACAATTAACCTGAACGTATCCAGATTGCTTGCCTGCTATACCAGCATATCCCACGGGGAGGCAATGAGTAAGGGAAATTAGAGGCATTTTGTGCTGTGCTTTCGGTTTCATATTTGAAACAGGTAGTTGATTATACAACTGGCGTGATGATCGATTTTGACGATGGAGTTCTCGTCATTACTGGAATAGATAATCTATTGTTAATATCTACCAGTTGCTTTTGATCACTGATTAATCGTAATGACAGGACACTTTCCAAGTTGTCTGCCTTCTTTACCATTAACTTAGGAGACAATTGGAACTTTTGGCTAACTACCAGTTAGCAAGTACAGTTAGAAGCTAATGATATTACCTATTTCTTTTGAAATTTTGAATTAGTATAAGGTGCCGATTCACCCTGACGAGGATCCAGCAAGGCGTGTAACCCCGACCAATCAAAATTTCAGTGCAGCTGCACAGAATCTCAGGTTGGGTCTATAAGTTATTGTCATATTGCATCTTAGTCAGGGAGTGAAACAGCCAGGATAGTATATCAAATGGCTTTTACTTGACTATAAAGTAGTTTGTAAACTCACGAGATTTTCACTCGGCTTACTATGCGCTCAAAAGTAAACGCAGTGGATCAGTCAAAGGCTAGGATGTCTCGCCACGTTTTATATAATTTCGATTTTCATGTGCACCTCACCCCCTGCTGCAACCTCCTATACTTACTCCTGTGTGGTCACGGTCAGAGTGAAAATCCTGGGTAAATAGGTTCCTAGCCAACGTCTACTATGAACATATAAGGCTTTTTGGGTCATATGAACCGTTTAAACCCATGGAACTCGCAATATGGAGGTTTTCGGTGAACATAATAAAAACGATGACAGTTCTTTTCAGGACTTGGATTTCAAGCACAATTTTGAAGTCGAAAGGTCAGCTTTTACCAACGTCTAGGAAGAGGTACTAATTGTTTTTACATCATGCATTTTTTAACAGCCCACCGATGGAATTGAACACAGCCCGACGACGAAATGCCACACGAGAGAGCACGAACACATTAAAAATGTGGCTTCAAGAACACATCAACAATCCTTATCCTACAAAAGGTGAAAAAATTATGCTGGCCGTAATTACCAAGATGACGCTCACTCAAGTTTCCACCTGGTTTGCAAATGCTCGCAGACGACTGAAAAAAGAGAACAAAATGACCTGGACACCAAAACATCGAGGCGAAGAATTCAACGAGGATGGCCTGGACGAAGGACCAGGTTCAGAAGATGACCAAGAAATAGCTGATGATGACGCACTGACTGATAGTAGCGCTCATTCTCAGGACAAGCCTGGTAAACCCTACTGTGCTGAAGATGGTGACTACTACGGGCAGCAGCAGATGCAAGGTCGCCCGGCACCAAAAAGGACCTATTCAGCTGGCAGAGATCACAAGTATCCACGGAATGACTCGAGATCTTGCTCCGACAGCCATTTTCAAAGCAGATCAACAACAACAACAGCATCGACAACAATAGCCACGTATTCAGATACGGAACAATCAAATCCGAAAAAAGAAGTAGATTTTGCGGATAGACATACTGCACGGTCAGATTCATCCCCTTCAGCCTTCCTACGCCGATCATTGGATGGTTCCGGCTCCGAGTCACCGATTGCGAAAATGAGGAAATTGTCCCCCACTCTTCTTCTTTCCACTATTCCTTCTCCGCAACATCCGTTTCATCAGTCTCAACACTTTCCTACTCCCCATCCTTATCACCATCAGCGCAACCTTGACCAACACCAGCGCCCTGAAAATCATCCATGTTTGCACGTCCAGTACGATCATCCAGAAGTTCCGAGAGTCACCGAGGTTAGCGGTGCATTCAATTTACAAGCTGATTCATCCAAATCAACTCCAACATCACCGAAATTGCCGATGCACATAACACCCCTGGACAGAATGCAAAATCAAACGCTGGAACCCATTTCATCGGTACAGTACACACCCGACTCTCCACCGCTGCATTCGTTTGGTCATACAGGACCCGATATGAATCACAGTAAGTTTTAATTTAAATAAACTGATGTTTGTGCTCCAGTGTCATTGCCACTCGTGCAAACCAAGCGGCGCATTATACAACTCAAAATTGAATTGAAGTTGACTTTTGCATGACTTTATTGTCTCTACATGACGTGAGCCCCTTTGTAATGGGTTAATAAAGATAGTTAGATAGGAATGTTTTCCAGTTGATTGGCTTGTGCAATTCTATCACGCACAGCCAGTTTGACATCCAGATGTTTCAATAGCACTTTGGATATACTTAATAACCGAGAAATTAGACAACTCAATTCCTCACCTTTCAACGAAATTAACGTGAAAATGGCTTAACAAATAATCACAAATCACCTCATGCCTTGGCTCCAGTTTGAGGTTTCCACTTTGCTCGCCGGCAAATCTGTATGTTAACTGCTGTCTGAAAATACTTAGTTGATATGAAGACTATGACCAATGGCAAGCTTTACCAGGGACTTATCTCCACTGCTTTGAAATGCGCGTTCAACGGACGTTGTGGAACTTAGTGCGGAATCTGATGCCTAACTAGGTTAATTAGCGTGGACGGAACGGCACGTCGGGGATTCCACTGACATCGTTGATTGCCTGATCCAAGTTTGTTCTAACATCAGACTGCCTATGGGTAACGCTAATTATATCGGCTCATCTGGTGCCGTCCTTCTTTTTCACTGCATTGGACTCAGATAGGTCAAAATGCATCGGTCACCAGTGGCGTTGAGCAATCAAGAATTGTCGACCGTCGATCGTTCTGACCCACACCTATGGACTCAATGCTTTGGTCCATGCTCGCTGTCGTTTAAACTTAGTATGTGATCGCACCAGCACGGGGACCATGCGTTCTGCGCACCTCTTTCTACACGATAATCACCGACCTCGATTTTAATCGGAGTTTCCAAAGAGTTTGTCGTGAAAACAAAGTGCCCAGTATTCGAGTGAACAGCAAGACAAGATCAAAGTAGTTCGGAAATCAACTGCAATTTCCAAGCAGCATTCTGCACCGCGAAAACTTCATGAACGGTGGATGTCATCAACCTCAGTTGCTCTTTTATAACGTGGCAGATCAGTCTTCTCGAATGCAACATGCAATAAGGAGGAAAAAACCTTTGGAAGGCCAGCTGACCAGAAGCCTGAGAAATGACGGCGAGCAGTGGTAGGTGTGGAAGTGTGAGTATATGAAAGAGGTTGTGGCCATTGGGAACATGCGCAACTTTCACCGAGCGATTAGGAATACTGGTCCACGGAAGCCGAGTGTAAGCGAGGTGAACAAGGAATCTGACATCTAACTGATTCATTCTTAGGAGTGTCGGCTATAGTTTTGCGCATGTAATTTCAGAGACCAGTTCAACTGGTTCAGCTCGACAGTGGACCTTGCCCCTATGCCTTCAGGTGAACCAATCCAGATAGGTGCCAGCCATCCATTCGAAATGGAAGTGTTGAGGGAGATGGATTTTCTTAAAGGACAAAGGGCAGCTGGACCAGATGGACTGTGCCATCCTTCTTCAAGGATGGTGGCGAAGTGTTAGCAGTGAAATTAGCAGAACTTCTAGGGCCGATCTGAGCAAGGAGAGAGATTTCTAAGGAGTGGTATGAATTGGGGATTAAACCGATTTACAAGAAAGGTGATGGATTCTCATGTGAAAACAACAGGTGAATTAATTTGCTAAACACCACATCAAAGCTCCTTGCTGGTATTATCCTTTTACGATTAGTTAGTACTCGCGCGAGGTGTATGCGTAATAATCAAGCCCGTTTCCATCCCGACCACGGCTTTATCGATCAGATTTCCACTTTGCAACAAATCGTAGAACATAGACACATGTTTTGCAAGCCCGTAATTTCTGTCTTGCTTGATCTGAAAGCAGCGCTCGACTCACTCAACCATGCAAATCTGTGACGCAGCCTCTTATTGAAAGGTGCATCGAAGAAATTCCCCAGTAGTATGTTTCGCACACGGATTGATGGCGGTTATTGCCGCTCGTCAGGCGTGCGTACTCGGTACTCTCCTGCTCAGTCGTCTCCATACCGATACACTCCTGTGTTAGTTTCGCACCAGAATCTCATTTTTATAGATAGGAGGTTGAATGGAGGATAAGTCTATTTCAGAATCAAATGGTGACTTATCGGAGGACTTTCGTCGATCAGGCAAGGCTGACCTTCTGAAAAAGGTTTGAAAAGAAAAATCAATACTTTCGGGCCTTGTGTCCTCTTCCCAAAAGTTAGCCTTGCCTGACCGACGAAAGTCCTCCGGTGAATCACCATTTGATTCTGAAGTAGGCTTATTGTCCATTTCATCTCCTAACGATTCAAATGAGATTATAATTTGCCGGAGAAATTCATTCCAGCTCTCCAGTCACTGTATTCAAACAGTGGAGGCCGAATCCGCGCTTACGCTGCCCTTTGCTCGAATCCACCTCAAGAAGTTTGTTCTTTAGGGCTGCCACCTTTCATATTTTTTATTTTCACTTTTGTCATTGAAACGGTTATGGATATAGCCCTATCGTCCTGTGAGAATATTGGCACTGATATTTGCTAAGACTGGAAAGTTTCTGACAGTACGCGGACGACCTTGTGCCACTGGGAGAAGACCAAGTAGATTCTTAGATTTGCTTGGACATTCGAATGATATTGTAGGTGTTTTTGGAGTGGGTTTTGCGCATTCAAAGTATAAAATGTTGTTGCAGGACTGGACTGGTTCGAAGCCGACTCTTGTCCTTGCAGGGGCCAAACTGGGTGAGGTGGACAGGTTAAGTCACTTGGGTAGCTGTATCTCATTTAAGGATTGTATGTTTGATGAATTGTGTATGAGCACACAGAAGGCTTGATGAACATCTAACCATTAGAGGCACCTGTGGAATCGGCGTGAAATCCTGTTGATGAGGTCGAGTTTATACACCACCAATGAGGTACTGCTCCGAAATATGGCAGTTGAGGCCAGAAGACAAGCAAAGACTTTCGATGTTTGTACATCCTTGACTTCATAACATTGGTAGAATATGGTGGAGGAATTTCGTGAGTAACTCAGAGGTTAGGCATAAGTTACTGGATCCTGGGATCCAATCATTAGAACAGCCAATGTATCGGAATAAGTTAGAACATGTGTTTCGCATGTCCATAAAATGCTTGCCTTGCTGTACGTTGGTCTCCGAGGCATATAAGGTTTGGAAGGTGGGTCAGAGTGGCCAGACGATGGCACGCAGAAAAGTATGAAAACTTCAATCAGTGGTTTGGCTTTTGCAGGTACATCTGGACTACTGGATTGGGGTCTAAGAGATCCAACAGTTGATGATCAGATAGAATAGTTGCAGTGGTTTACTGCTGCAGCCAGTGGTTTTCATGCCCTTGCAATCTTTCCTCCCTTATGTATTCGCTAAATTTGATGTTTTTCAATAGACCTGTCTCTATTCCTCTTCCTAAGTTTACCTCCAAAATAGTTGATGTTGGAAAAAACGAAAAGCTAGTGATTGTAAGAATGAATGAATAAATATCTGCGATACCCCGACTAATATCAGCTATACAATAATGACTACTTATTGCAAAAGGTGATTTTGTATCACCAGAACACTGCAGAGAACAATGTCAGTTAGCAGATTAATTGATATCTTCTGTTGTAATCATTTTATTTTTATCTTCTACTCAGATTGTTGGCCAGTACTTCTTCCACGATCCGATGCACCATCGAATCCGATTAACTCATCCAATCTGAACTTGGTCCCACTGGCTTCAATTTACGGCGGTATCAACCACTTCAACTCTAATCGGATTTATTCGGAACCCAATTACAGTTCGTTCCCGCAAAGCTTTGAAACTTGGCGTACAGGACAGATCAGCAAGTCCATAAATTCATTACTGAACGGCAATGCGGATCCACAATATGCAACACCTCCAGTTCCATCCACCGATCCGTTCTATCAACGATTATGTGGAATCCAAAACTCATTTAATCTGTTTGGTGTCCAACCAACCGGCGGTTACGTGGAAACAGATAAGTATCAAACGCGGTTTATTACCAATTCGAGTCAACCTGATGGAATGAAAAATACCGATTCCGACACCCCCGTTTCCGGTTCATCTCCAAGAAAAGAAGTTAAATCGAACTGTTCGCATGACCTGAGTTCTGCCAGTTCGGATTTTGTATCCCGATCTCACTCACCCCGTTGGATCGAACGCTTGGTGGATGAGAGACGCGCAGTGGATCTGTATGACTCGGTCCAACCAGATGCGCTGACTGCCACCACGACTACCTCAACCGGAAGTCCACTGCATTCATCCAACTCATCGTCCACACCAGCATTCGGCTTCTCCACTTCACCCAAACCGGGCAGTTTACATGAGTCTCAAACAGATGACATCGGAGTTTGGTCCGATTTTCGCCAGACCACCACTTGTCCACCACTGCAACGGTCTACCACAGACGCACCCTTTTTCTCGCTCAGCTCAAATCCGCTCCTACCAAGCAACGTGGATATGTAGTTTCTGTTGTCCTCTTGATTCCTCTTTCCCCGGCCAATCAGATTGTCAGTCGATCAATCGGCTAGCCGCATTAAGCTCACGTGACTGCCTATTTCACTTAAATTTTATTCACATCTTGATTACACAGGTTTAGATGGATTAGTGGCCTTGATAAATTTGCTTCGTGTGTCAAGTCATTGACAAACGGATGACAGAAAAAGTTGTGATTTTCTTTCACATTCCCTCTTTACATTGTTACCATTGGCATGACTATCGTTATCAACTTTTTCCACCGTTAAGCATAGACTATTGAATCGAATTCACATGTTTCCAAATCAGAGGACTATCATCCACTATGTACATATACTAATGACATTCCGATATTATGCATCATAGAAGTAACTGTTTGCACAATTTTTTTGAATCTCTGCACAACTATAAATAAAATTATACTCATTACACATTTATCAGATTTGAAAGTAAGATTTGAGAAAACCAGCAGTTTTGTCGCTAGAAAAGAATAAGGGGACAGTACGAAATCGAACGACGTCTACATTATTTTCACTTCAAGGGTTTCTGAAGTTTCTTCTGCCGAGATAACCGATCTACCGCTTTTCAAGCCTGAAAGGGTGATAGGATTCGCAAACGACTACTTTATGCATTATTTTCATTGACAGAGAACCTCTGAAGTGTGGAATGACTATGGACTGTTGTTGCCGTGACTTTACTAAAAAATTAGGTGTTCGACCGGAAAATTAACCGCTATCCTGATAATCGAGTTGCCTGGATGACTGAATGACCAAAAACGCGAAGCAAATCGAAAACTGACTTTACTTCATTTCTGGTATCAAAACTCGACACCAGCTACCAGTGTTTGTGAGGTAAATGCAAGGAACTATTATTCGGTAGTAAACGAGGCGAAGTCAGCGTCATTCTGACAGCCATTTAGCTTACGGCTGAACTACAAATAACTATAGGTTCAGTTGTATTTTGAAGTAAATCTTGTAAAAAGTTTTTAAGATGGTCGCTTTACTTCGGCTAATCTCATTATTAGAGGATACCCGATGGATACCAGCCTCCATCTACGGTAAAGGCTAGTGAAAATACCGTAGTTTGTGGAACCTTCTTCAGTCGACTAAAGATGGTAAATCTTTTCAGAACGAAACTTTTCAAAATGCTATCCTTTTTTCGCTCTTCACTTGACGTACATGGAACTGACACCTTTTGCCACAGTAACGAGTGGCAGTGCCACGAACTTTCAATACAACAGAAAACAGGAAATGTCAGAACTTATACCGATTGTTTTCGGGCATCCAGACGCTCGTGCCATAGATCATACAGCTAATTCTCATTTACGATACAGAATGTGCGGTCAATCAGCAGTTACCGGTTGAAATTGTTTCTTCCAAACGACCAAAATCAAACCCGAACTTCCAAGGTGTTCACGGCTTAGTGGCCATTCGACTGCAGCCAATCAAGAAAAAGCTCAAAACTGCATTGTTCGCCATACAAGTAGTATGGTAGGTCTTCAAACCTCAGATGGCCAAACGGATAAGGTCCTGGCGTTTAAATGTGAGGGTCGCGGGTTCAAATCCTCTTACCGCTGGTCAGCTCACCCAAATGGCAGCCCTCTGCTGGCCGCCGCCACCTTCCTGAAAATTGGTGCATATTGTTGTTTCATTAATAAAAAGAAGTAAAAGATAAAAGATAAAAAAGGTTCGTTCCGTGCTATCATTCAGATCAAATGTGGTCATGGTGAAGAGACCAGCTAGATTCAATACCATGCACCACACATCGAGGACTTGATTGGCTATTCACAAGTGGTTGAACCTGTAATAAATCTGACGGAAGCCAACAACTGCAACGCGTTCGAAACATTATTTTAGCCGGGTAGTAGTAGTGGACATTCTTTAGATTTGCTCTAAGTCACGAATGAATAAGGTTCCACCTGGCACGGCCTTTGTAAACCACTACTGCAGCTACCACAAATCAGGATAAAAAGCAATGGGTTCGTCTGCATTTTGTGACCAAATTCGGTTCGCCGACAGCTTAAAAGCCTGGTAGTCTAAGCTAATGATCACCACAGACTGAGCAGTTACTGCGTGTGAAAACGGACACCCACGAGAAAAAAACGCGCGGAGAATGGATATAAGTGTACTTATAGGAAGAGGTTGTGGATAGTAGTCGATCAATGTTGTCTGCACTAGGAAAGCTAAAGCGGTTGCAACCACCTGGAGACAACGATATGGACTGCCTCGCTGAAATTCCGAGTTTGCGAATCAGCTCGAATCAGGCGAGAGTCAAGGGCAACTGACTGGCAACAAGGCCCATTTCGTAACAAAACAAAATATCATGGACTTAACAATGGTTGAATTCTGTGATAAAAACTAAGACCGGACTGAAATAACTGATTAAAAGACATAGATGAATTTCAGAATATAGCCCAATAAATTGGCAAGTGGAACACTTGGTTTTCAGAAAATTTCCAAAGAAGCTTTAGTTTGCTGTCATCTTTCTACGCAGCCTATTCCAAAGGAAACTAATAACTGTATTTCTGATGGCAATTACGAATGAGCTGTCCATGAGGTAAAGTTGTTATACGGCCAGCTGTCTAGTCTCATATTGGAAAGCTTAACGCTACGACTGCGTGGCTGATAATTATTTTGCTTTTTGGGAGATTCAGGCGTTCACTAGACATCCTTGATACGCATATGCTAGCAATGGTTTCAGAGAAAAAACGATGCATTCCGATAACGACGCAAACATGGATGCAACCTAGCAATTTGGTACTCGATGGATTGATGTCACTTTCCAGTTGAAATCTTGCTACTGCGTTCGGTGCCTTCTGTAGCCCAAGATCTTCATTTTACGAGATGAACAATGACAACTGTCGCTGGCCTAAATTCCTCCGATTCTTTCCATATAATAACAAGAGATTGATCTTACAAATCAGAGGTAATCGCTACCCGAATTTCACATGCATCGAATAGTGACGAAACAAAACTTTGTTGATTGGAAAAGCCTTTTGTGAACACAGTAAGGTTAGTGAATATTAAAATATCATATCCAGTGGGCAGGTCATGGTTCACTGTCTGTGGGTACATGTCACCGGTGGCATCGATCGGCAAACCAAGCGAAAAAGCTGCACTTTAAGGTCAAACATTAGAGGCAGATCGAATAAGTTTTTACCATAGGAGAGAGTCACGCACACGTTTAAACAAACTGCCGTTTCCCCTGACTTAGTTTTTCTTGATGGAGCGATCAGGAACGGATTCCATCGGACCAAACGTCGAGTGCACAGACGAATTTTTAAATCAGCTTGAAAGAAACTTTATGAATCTTCGTTTTGACTTAGCTAACGCTAGTGAGTAAATAAGGCATTCTTCACGTCCCGTATTCGTACCGAACAATCAGCTAAGTGACTGTGATGCGTTTTTCAAGTGCATGGGTGAAACGGTTGCTAGAGTGAGTTGCATTAAAACAAGGGCGGTTTGTTTCACTTAGACAACCGACAGGTGCAAATCGAAATCTAAACCCCTCGTAGGTTAGTCTTCTTTCTGTTCCAACACTTGATTCCTTCATAATCCTTTACCTTTCGTTAGTATTCCGGATTTTGTTTAATGGAAGAAATGTGCTCATCACACCATCAGGATTTTGTGGTAGCATATAATTTTAGCATTTTTCTGCAGTTGCTTGCAATTGTTCACTTCAGAACTACTTAATCTAGCCTAACCATCGTCGCAGACGCTGAATGAAACACAAAGATATAACCCCGATAAGTTCATCACATTGCGATGGCGCAAACCGCACAATGCGGATAGGTATGGCTAATTAGTTATAATTAAAATAAAGCTGATGGGTTAAGCTTGGATTTCGCATAACAAAATATTAGCAATATAAATTAAGAACTTGTTGGGCCCTGCTCTTTTGTATTTAGTTGTAAAAATGTCCTGTAGCATTGATATTTCAATAAAACTCCGGACATGCACAATACAAATCGTCCTGCGTCGGGGAGATTTCCCTAAGATGATGGTGTGCATCTGTGTATGCGTGTGTATGTGTGTGCGACTGATTGGTCATCAGTAAAACAGCCGGAAATGGAGAGGTAAGAGAGTTAACTAACCACCATTCCGTTACTGAATGATTGGAAAAGTGGCTTTCTGTTAGCCTGTCTACCTATGTGTACGTGGGCGCGAGAACCTCTACCGATCAACCGACACAAGAGCAGCTGTGGTCTCATGCACATGCGTAAACACGACACGAAAGTGCACACGTGCACGCGTACTCATTTAGTCACGCCAGACCGATTGAGAATTGGAGCGCATTTCCGTTCGAGCACGGTTCACAGGAAATTCGAATAAAGTGGTCTTTCTGGAACACTTGGCCCTCAGGGCGGACGACTGACTGGCTTGTGGTTCACTGTCAGGGATGGTGTGCTACTGATTACATCTCACATTTATGTGGGTGTTCTGGAGTATATGTCGTGCTAAGCAAGTTCGGGTGCGCTATTAGTAAACATCCATTCCACTTCTGGTCTATGACGAAAGTCTTTCGCGGTCTTCCTAAACCTTTTGTACACTTGACGACCCCTACATTCTATCTTTGTGGTCTTCTAACTGGACTTCGATACCCATTCACGTTCAGATGTGGTGGGATGGGAAACTCACCCATACATATATACACAAAGCTGGTTTAGGAGTCCGCACACTTAAATGCACCTGTGTTTAAGGGGCAGACGAATATTGAACCTGGTCTTTTGTTCTTCTCGAGGATTATGAAATCCTGGCGGAAGTATTCCTACAATTGCATGCTCGTTCAGGTGGAGTTGCAGACCCGTCATTGGTAGACTGCTGGGTGACGGATGGATAGGTGGTTGGCTGACTGGGTGGAAGCATGAAGAAAAAGAATACATTTACCTAATCGACAGCTCAATGTTTACTTTATTTTCTGTCCCCAAATTCACCTAGAAAATGACGGTTGGTGGATTGTAATATCAGGCATGACTGAAATTTTGGACTTCTGTGAGTATGCAAAATGCACATTGGTTGTGTCTCATGGTTATTCCCTAGGATTACTCGGAAGAAGAATAATAGTATCTCCCATCTTTTGCTTCCTTTGTTAATGAAATAACAGCATTTCTCAGGAAGAGGCCGCGGCCAACAGGGGGCTAGCAAATAGGGAGGCTGACCGGTGGTGGGAAGATTGGAGCCCGCGACCCTCGCGCTCGAAGCCATGACCTAATCCGCTTGGTCACTGCCGGCCAAGTGATGAAAATCAAGCAGTCATCAGTAATTAACCATCAGCTGTATCGAAAGACTTCCCTCCGTGAGTTTGCATAATCGAAGGTTTGATTAAAAAACACTCAGGCCAGCAACGCTTGAATTAGGGCACGTGACAAATATCCAGTTGGTATAGCTAGTGGGTTTAATTTTTGGTACGGAATTTTTTGATATCCCTTATAAATGGTTCCCAACAATACCCACTGGTTTGTAGTTACTCAAACAAATCAGTCTGGTTGTGGCTACAGGAGATACACGGAAAAGTTTTGCACGTGTCATATACCAGTCGGCAGTGCAATATTTCTGTCTCAGAGCACTGTAGTTCCTGGAACTTCCTAATTCCTTCTTGCATTCAGTACTGTGCACTTGAGAACGGACAGTTTTCAAGTATCATACCGACCAGGAAGCAGTTCTATATGAAAAGTAGTGAGCATAACACGGAAGTTTTGGTCCACACTCACCGGTCGGTCGTGTGTAGGTCTTTGAACCAACTAAGGGCTGTCATTGGGTTGCGTCTGTCAACCTCACTGATCATTCAGAAACCACCGTTGCTGCGGTACAGCAAAGGCACGTCCAACTTAAGGTATTTTCTGTTTGTATTGAAGAAGGCAAGTAATCGTGACTACGGACGTAAGTACCAAACCACAATTGAATACAGTTCGAGTAGTCAGTTATGGACCAAAACACGGCATTTTCAGCCAGCCATCTTACATTTTTGTATTGCCTCCAGTGGTGTTTCACTTTTCTAATAGAATAACGAGCTGTCAGTTTTAGTAGCTGGGTAGTTTATTGGACTCCAAAATTGACGTTAAATTTAAGCCGAAAAACATTTAAACAGCTGAAAGCAACATAGCTGTTTCGGCTGCATGTGAACCATCGGGTCCTGCCAGTCCAGCGAGCTGCAGCTGGATCCCAGATCCGTGACCATTGGTTGGAAATGAAGCTGTGGACTGTCTCTCAACCATGCGTTTTGTGATCTCACGCTCCACAGAAGTTGGTCCCGTCAGCGGAAATTTTTCGGTAAGGTTTGGTTTCCCTCTAGTGATTTCGCCATGTGAACAATACGGTTATTGCAGAAACCTAGAGTCCTATTAATAGCTCGGTTACACTGGTTATTTTATCATAACCCAAGTTATGTGTGAGCAGAGCCAAATAAGTCCAGAATGATGACTCCATAAGCATTTTTGCGTGAAACAGAACTATCAAAGTATGGGCAAACCCACATTTCTAGAGGCCTAGTGATCAGTCAAGAAATAGTGACAAGCGTAGCTTCAATAGTTTCAGTGACAACCCGAGTAAAATGTCACGTGGGTTGGGTGTGCTTACATTGACCTTTGTCTACTACCACCGTCACTGTTGGGGACATTATTGTAAACCAGGAACTCGCAGATGACATTAGGCTGCAAATACGTGATTAAATGTGCAGAAGTAACAAAGCACATAACTGCCACAGCTAAGTCTATGTGGTTTGTTCAGATAATGGTGCATAAGATACATTTCAATCGACTTTCATTCTTCTGTAGAATTTGTTGGGGATCCTGCAGGTAGGTGTGCGAATAGACAATTCCGGTGAATAGCTCCCCTTATCCTAGTGCTGCTTTCTGCGCCAAAAGTGAGACAGATCACTTTGATAATTCGAACATACACTGGTCTTTTTGTGAGGTTCTGACCGTTGAGCGTGGCGTTTAGATAGCAAACGTTTCATCATCAGTCGAGGCGTCACCATCAGTACGTATAACCACGACTGGTGATGAAACATTCGCTATCAAACCGTCAAGCTTAGCGTTCAGAAAACCAACAACCGGAGATATAACCAGCATAGATTTTTAAAATTATTGAGATACATCGGTCTACCATGTCTTATGCCTCTCGTTCGGTCCAAACTGGGAGCTTATCATAAATTGTATGTATAGAGTAGAAACGGACAGTTTAATCATGTGAAATAAACTATCTGAATATCCCCTTACTTCCCACACATTTCAGAGAAGCAAAGTGCCTATGCGTTAGGGCACCCGGGCGCGAACGTCAATCGGATAGTCCGGCTGTCCTAGAGGGCACCTTTTGGTAACAGTTTATGGCTGCTTCTCTTATTATTACAAGCACAATCATCAACACGCCCAAGTTCACTTTGGTGGACACTATATAGAATAATTCGGTCAATAACCTTGTTTGTTGCATCACACAAAACATGAAGAAAGCAGACAATATCAGATTTCACGACATATTCTGGAACAGTTTATCATAAACTCGCAATGAAATGACCCCGTACACGCAGTTCAACGTTACTGGCATTCTTGCTCACGTCCTTTTCAAGAGGTAACGCGGACCTCGTAAGCATACTATTGCGCATAATCTCCCATCTGTTGACGTCAATTGCCATGGAGTGCATTCGGCTCCACTATCACCTGGTGCTTAACCCATTATCCGTAAAACGCACAAGAAATCCTCTTAAACTTCCGATTTAGGATATTTAATTGGTGTTTGCAATCACCAATCTTAATGGGCAGACAGACATCAAAATGCCAATGTTGCTAACATTCAAATATAATGGTCGCGATCACTAACTCCAGAGGTTTCAGTCGGTCGTCTTGAATTCTGGTTCAGTCCCACCCGGCTTAGGTAAGCATAAACGGTCAAGATGATTCCGGGCTATCAAAATGGCTGTCCATCCGCTAATTATAATCACAATTTATATTAGATCTCCCGTCTCTCGGCCTCATTATCTCTAATTTAGCCTTCATTTTGAGTGGTGTTCCCTGTTCCCCTCTGAGCGGACCACGGAAAGTGGGCCAATTTTCTTCTGTTCCAGGACGAACGGCTGACTTCCTGTCCTACGTCCCGGATCCCAATCGATCATATCAACGGGCTGTTATTCGTCTGAGTCCTTACAGGCTTGTCGGTCAGTCCCTCTATCCCCCATATGGTTCGGATTCACTGTCGCATGACTGATCGTACTGAAATCGGCTGGTCCTATACTTTTGGCACCAGATCGTAACCTCGCCTTGCACCAATGCCGCGGTCGGCGCTTCGTACGTGTGAAACAATTCCTAGCGCTCAGTGAGTCTGATTGTGCTCAAGTACGGTTCTTCGTAAAACAGTCGTGAAAGTGCATAAACTTCAACGGAGCTCACCATTTTCCACTCGGCCGGCCAGCACAGCTGGAGTTCAACTCAACCCAATACCACTGTCTGGTGCAATCATGAACATGATATGAATGTTACACAAAACCGAAATTAACTGCACGGCTGCAGAAAATTCATCCAAGTTGGTCGATGTCAGTCAAGTTCGTAGCGAGAGGAGGCCAAGCCACCGGGAGCAGGAAATCACATTGACTGCGGGTGATCGGGCGCTAGCGCCAAGGAAGGGAAATTTCAAATAATCAGATCAATTATTCTGTTTTGGCCGACAGAGGAAAGGCTCAGTAGAAAGTGACAATAAACATGAGGCACATGTTAGGTTAACTGATATGCATTATATGAAGTCGGTTAACTGGTTGGGAAATCGAAGCACAGGTAAAAGTGAAAACAAGAAAAAGTAGGAATGTAGGATGCTTTGGTCTCCACATCGACATGAAATATCTGTCGACTGAGGTAGTGTCTGCAGAGAATAAGAATTCATTGCTAGATGTGAAGTAAAACCTCTAACTACTATGACCATCTAATTTTTTACCGATCCTGGCATAAACAATAAAGTCAGCTTTTCCGGAACTATATTTATTTTCTTCGTCTCGCCCAACCAAGTGACACGCTACCTGAAGTTCAACTGGACAAAAGGAGGGAGATGTATTTTCTTTACTAAGTTAATTACACATTAGCTAACAAAAGCCAATAACAACCACAAACACAACAAGTTGCTTGTTGAGGATAGCAATTAAAAATCGAACGTTTCATCCTGATTTAATAAGAGAGCCTCGGTCGTAAAATGTCATTGTTCGGCCTGCGACAAGAATGCGTTCAGATGAAGCGTGGGCGGACGGTAGTGTTGGCCGTTGATGTTAACCATACAAAGTGGATAATTTGCTGATGGGTGATAATTTTGCGTAAAACGGGTACAGTGATTTGCCATGTACAGTGTAGATTGTTAGATTGCTTTGCTCAAAATAATACGTAAATGAACATATGAGCAATCCAGTCACAAATGTAGATGTGAAGAAATTTATTTATGATATTAGTAAGTGTGAAAATTTCAATGCTATTCTCAATAGAGCCCAAAATTTGCTACCAATATAAGCCCTCATTTTATATTTGTTTGGTTGAAAAGGAGCACTGCGAATTGCACATATAGACGCATGCCATTCCTTATTAACTCGTTTTATTTATTTTCACACCACGTGATCATCGGCTGGAATAACACGCTTCAAGACCGTCTTTGCGAGTCTACTCATAAATGCATATTGCTTGAGTAGCTTCTTTCTAGTATCAATGCCTAACTCATCGCTCAAAGCTAAGGGAGAAGTGTGCTGCTTGTTATGGTCGCTGGCCTTGCTAAAATACCGTGGTGTAAATGAGTATCATGTACAGAATAAAGCAAGGAAAGTAAGTATTTGGCGGGTCTACTTGCAAGTCACGTGATATAGTTCGATGCAGCTTCGTTGCAGCCAGCCTGCGCAACCAACCAACCAGAAGTGAGAGGTAGGACCATGCCCCAAGTGCCATTGGCCCGAAGGTATTCCAACAATTGCTATTCTTCATAATTTACATTAAAAATATGAGTTGTGAAAAAGCTCGGCCATGCCTTCCAGATGCTGTTAACTCCATGATGTACTCGGTTGCTGAGTTTAGATCAAAATAATAACTCCAACGTACGTATCTGTACTTTAATGCCATCGGTGGAATTCCTTGTTTCTATTCCAAATACCAATGTTGCAAGAACACGTTATTTTCTTTCACCTTTTACCACTTAATTCATGTATTAATGGACACTAATTCCCGGAGGGGACCGCTGCCAGCAAAGTGCTGCCCAGTGGACGAGTTGATCGGTGGTGGGAAGATTCAAACCCACAATCGTGCGGTTAACCTCTTGACCGCCACCGGTCAATACCACGAGATCATCCTGATGGCCAGTGGGCATCGTTTAGGGGAACTTGTCTTCTTTTGGATCTAGAATATGAACTCCATTATTGTGGAGTTTACAACATTCACCAAGAAAGGCTAAACTAAGGAAAGCAGGCTACAATAAGTCTAGGCATAAGATACATGACGCGAATCCGATGCAGCTTTGCAGAGTTCTGTGCAGGCAACCCCCCAGTGAGAATCGTGACGATAGGCTATCATTAGGTCCAAACATGCCTCGAGGGCCACGGGACAGAATGCATCCCACCAATCGCGATTCCTCCCATATTTTATATAAATATTTATTTACAAATAAACTCCAAATGTGCTTCCCTCTCATTTTGGGCTTCTCATTGTCTTCCGTTGCGTGGCTTTTGTCGGAGTCAGTTCACTGAGTATTGGTAATCCGTATCCGTGCTTTACTGCTAGTGGCTGAATTCTGTATTACGATTCAAAGTGCGAGTACTACACAGCCATCCAGAATTAGTTACTGGTATGGTCGGAGACGACAGTGCCTCCGGAAACATTAAGATAAAATCATGACTGGCCTGCGCACCACCAAAACCTTACCTCACCGGCATATTTGTTTTATGGCAACTCTGGACCAAATCAGGGGAACCAAAGGTTATTCACTGTTTAATAAACCTATTGTGACGGACCTCACAGTATAGTGAGAAATCAACTCCAGTGAAATGCTCTTGCTGAACGAACCAGGCGGGCACGTATTCACTCAAGTGGTCTAATTTTCTAGCCACACTGAAGCTATATGAGCTCCAAATGAACTGTACAATCTCCATCTTGGCCTTAACCTTACGTTCAAGGACTTTGCACTTGTGGGCTTTATTATCGCTTTGCTGGTTCAGTCTAACTGACTGTTTCCTCAGAAAGTGAAACGCTGCCTCGAGCTTCTTGTTGTCTGCACGAGGTCTTTTGTAGGGTTGGACTCTGCCTATAAGGAGCTACTCGTCCGCCGCGAGTTACAGTCACCGCTCTTCCTTTGGACAGCAGCTTTTGGCAGGAGCGATGAGGCAAATAACCCAACCATTCGGTGACCGTCTCAGCTACTGTGCAAAAACACTTATATATTAAATCCACTGAAGAATCGGGGGGTGCTGTGGCATTCTGGAAGTCAACCGGGGTTGGTTCTTGACTCCGATTTTAGCCTATAACTGGAAAACCAGGCGAGTGATTGTTTGTCTCCCAAACGATTTTACCTTGGACATTCATGTATTAAAGTCTCTCTATGGAATGCAAAAACTTGGAAGGCATGACAGTAAACCTGCAGTTTTATCACCCAGAGGGGAAACTCTTTGGTGTTAGTAGACAGGTAACGTATCGGAATAGTAAAGTTATAACTAATAGATTTATGGATATTAGAAATTACACAGCCATTGTTAGGACACAATGTTCAGTGTAAATCGGTAAAATTTGCCAAACGCATTTTGACAACTTCACTCTGCGGCTTTGTAATTCAGGTTAATAACTAAAATCATGCAGAGTGCGACTGGTTGTGGGGAGCGAAATACAAGACTATATTTGAATTACTCATCGTTATAAATTGGCATATTTGGACTGACTATATCTGTTGAAAAGATCTAACCGCCAGAAAATTTATAGGGAATGTTTAGACATTTGTAAACTCACTTGTTTGAAACGGATTACTTTTCGTTGCTCACCATGTATCAAGAATATTTCCAGTGATTATTTGAATGTGAATAAGTCACCCAAAAGTGAATACGCTTTCGGTTCAATACGCAGTAGCTTATTTATCTCTTCCAAGTCAGCTGCTGTGTAACGGACCCTCATGTCGTCAGGTGTTTGACGTGATTTTAAACTATCAATGACTTAAAAAGACTCACTGAGCCACTGGGCAAGACTTTTGTTCTGGACGATGTAACGGTCATAGTCATTCGACAAATTGTTGAAATGTTGCACCTTCCGTTGGTTTGTAAGACGACATCCACACCTATTCTAGATAAGTTTGGAGTATCACAATTTATTAGTCTGTGTTTACTCTTCATCGTTTATTGTGTCCCTTCCCCTAGTTCCTTTTTAATTAACTAGTCTCGCGAAAACTTTCTTTTTATAGTAGTTCATCATAACAACCGTGAGTAGGCGCAAAAGTTGATCTAGTTTACTCGAAAATGGAAATAGGTTGATTGTTTCTGATCCTAATCTCCGAAAAAATCCTACTGGCATAACGAGAGATTCTGTATTCGTCATCTCGTCTCATGGTTAATTTGGTTTGTTCTACACCGTATAATATCAAGTGCTATTAAATTTACTGAGTGCGAAAATATTTGCGCCGTCACTGTCAGATGGTATCCGTGTTTGGAGCAAGTCTTAGAGAATTGTAAACCAAACTGAACAAAATAATACGGCTTCTAACAGGAATAAAACAAACAGAATTCGAGTTGCCAGAGATTTGTTTCCGACTGCACAAAACGATCGCAGTTTTCCTCCCACATTCCTGCACTTCAAATTACGAGGCTGACTAGAGCCGTATTTCACCGTATCAAATAGTTCTGCCTGTTGGAGTATCCGTTTCACAATCTGTTAGATAAGACGTCAATTCGAAATAGCAATTTCAATTACTCTGTCGCTAAAACGTGACATCTGCATTTCCATACAATTTCAAGCAACCAGGTTGAGCAATTCCTAAATTCCTTTATCTACCTGTGACCAAACCAATCATTAATTTTGTTGGCCCTTGGAAAGCAATTCACTAATACATGTTAACCAGTTCGTAAAATTAGCATCCTGTGTGAAAGTCAGCTCAGCACGATACAGCTTTTGGGTCGCACAAATAGAAATTCCATTCAGGGCAACAACTGCTGCACTCAGTTTGCCTTTCTAAATTCATCCCCATTGTTCATATCACGTTTCAGCTGATTGTGGTACTCAACAAATGGGCAGATAGATGTACTGTGAAGTAATAAAATCTGCGAACGTATTTTTTTTCCTTCAGTCGATTCAGCACAAGGAAAGTAGTGACTTTTTATTTGATTTAATTGATTCTGCGACAATATGGATAGAAAAACAGTTCCACACAGCTTCCGCACTCCCAATGTGAACTACCGTTGGCTTTAGATGACCACCAACGGATGTGACTGTGTTTCCCCTGTTATATTTTATCATTAGGGCCCAAATTTTGGTCTCATTCACTGGTCCTCTCACATGTCCTCTTCCTACCTCACCGAAGGGCTTCTGTCCTCCGAAATGAAAAAAACCCAGCTGTGGCATTCCACTTTGTGCTGTACCTGTTTATGCGGACTGTATTGATTGTATCGTATTTAATCAAAACTGGAGGCTACTGAACACACGTATTTCAGGTTTCAAATAAGGGTGGGTGGTGGGCATCATTTGGAAACTGATTTACCACGCAAATTGTGAATGACAGTCTCAGTCGAGGAATCTTTTGTAGCACGGTTATGGTTGTTATTCTTTCTTCCCCTCACGTTGCCTTCGTTTTCCTACTTACCTGTCGGTGTGCCGGTTTGTGTAGCGGCTTCTCTGTTTTACCAAACCGGAAAACAAATTTAGTTCTCATCCGCAACCGCGTGGTACTACTTCGCGTCGTCTTTGATGCTATCATACACACACACGCTATATATAATATATAATATATATATATAATGTATATATGCTTGCACGTTCATATGCGTACACGCACGAATGCACACGAACAGATAATTTTGGCCGGTTTTCCATACCAACCAGCAAAGCTGCGAGCCCGCGCCAAAGCTCTTTTTGCAACGAGTCCAAGTATCATTTTCCCGGGCGGTAGTTCCTATTGCAATCAATGCTTGTCTCAAGCCTGAAACATCGGACCGCTTTAGGTCTTCGTAACGTTCTCCGAACAAGTCTGCAAGCCAACTTACGAATAATTGATTGCGTGTGTGCCTAAAAGAAGATCCTATTCTTACCCTTTTTGGCTCTTGTTCTGTTCACCATTGAGATGATTAGGAGGGCAGATGTTTCATTCCTATGATCGCTTCCTGCCTGGCCCTAGAAGGAGCGCGGTCGCCGGATCTTGAAATTTGGCCATAAAGCTTTGTGTTTGAGCATATATATATATATATATTTAGAGTTGAGAAGGCGTACACTGAGTTAATACGTTTATCGAGACGTTTCGATCCAAATTAGGAATATATATGCATATATATAAGGCAGTAGCAGCCGTAGACGCCACATCAGTCATAAACGCCCGCATGATCCACCTAACTAGGCATAGTCGCCACTCGCTTGTTTCCAATGTACACAAACACATTTTTAGAGTGATGCACTGAGGGACTAACACGAAGGGAGTCCGATAGCCGCGTATTGCCCGGAGGACTTCTCTTCCTTCGGCAAAAGAGTGACTGAGTGGCAGCTTCACTCGATTTCTCTGCAGTCTTCATGCTTATCTGTATTTCTATTTCCCCTCATGGAGGAGGCATTACGGAGTGGGTGGTTAAGGGCAGATCACATTCAGAATCACCTGCATTCTGTGGTTGGGGCAGATTTGGAGACGTTAGGGTGGTGGGAAGATGGAACTAAGTTTCAGAAAACAGGAAGTCGTCAGCAGACGTTGCCTGATGTGTGCGTGTGTGCAAAGGTTGAAACTGTAATGCGTTTCTGTAAATGGTTGTGCATAAGTAATTCAGAAAGGGAATAATTTTTCTTGTGCACATTTGAATGAACAAAGTGAGCCTCTGAGAGGCTGTGGTCCACATCCGGACGGGAGTTACGGAACCGTTAGGATGTGTACAGATAGAGAGAGGGTATGAGTGCTTCGAAGAGGGGGAGAGATGGGCGTTTTGTGCAATCTGTCAGCAAAATCGTTCCGGAACTGCAGTGCCACACGAATCAGACAAAATTTGACGACATCGGCAAGAAAAAAGCCTGATGCTCACGTTCAGATAACACTTGGATGTTGAACCTGACTTTATATGCTCATCAGGAGTTAGCACACATCTGAGGAGCTGTGCTAATCTCCCAACGTTCCAAGGAATTCTACCGATTTAAGGCCTGGAAATTTCACCCTGATTTTTCCCGGCATTAATATCTGTTGAGAAGAGCAGTCTGCCTTGTCATAGTTATGTGTTCCGCAACACGGCATGCCTCTCATCCCCTGTCATGAGCATGTTTCGATACTGTGCTTGGATGAGCATATCTTCGGAATCTTCTTCACACATCGTGTTTACTAAGAAAGCCGTGACGGTGACATTACTGTTACGTATGTGTCGGTTGCTAATTGAAGCAACAATGAACGATTACCCACAATGATTAATTTTTGCTAATGAATTTTGGTATCTAATCGATGAAGCTTAACCTGTATACCATAAAAGGTAATGTTGCTAAAATTATTTTCGCTCACGAATCTATGGGTGCGTGAACTTACATGATCCAGAACAGTTATTTTTAAGTGATAACGAATAAATATGGCGGTCAGAAAAGAAAGACTGCTTGGACGAGTTCTCCATAGGCATTATATATAAATATATATATATAGTGACCCCAAATATTCCCCTAAAAATAATCTTTGACGAAAAGGCACAACAGAAAATGATACCAATTGGAGCAACAGGAGGAGCCCTCTTGTTGTAATTATTTTCTGATCTTCGTATGGCGTTTTGCCAATGACCTAATGGTATTTCTTTCTGCTCTACAAATTTTCGAATAGATTTTGCTGATCTTATACGATGAAGCAAGAAGATCTGTGAGGACCGGTGAGAGTTTGGATACTGGGGTAAAATTTTCCTAGCTAAAATCGCACTGCCTTTTGTCCAATGAGATGTTAAACTCACTCACTGTTTCTGTCTAACGTTTTGCCAGGTCGAATTAGGTCAGCGGTTGCACATTAGCATTGCATTTGTCTTATCCATTAATGGGGTAGCGTAGCTACTACTATCCTTACTCACTATCATTGTGTTAATTAGGAATGATGTCAAAAACATGCAGAATGCGGTAAGAACATGTCTGTCACAAGACCTCGCAAAGCATAATTGCCAGCAGGTTGCGGAACTATGCATTGATAATTAGTGCACCCTACAATATTCACGCATAAATGTGTCCATGTGCGACGGAGAACGTTTCAGGCCTGCCTAAATGAGATCCCATTCAGCTAGCTGAATGAGATTCTGAATAGCTTTAGCGTAATTCCGAAACAATGCAATAAAAGTTATAGTTGCTTTATTTGATAGACGAGTGATGAAAATTTGTATTTTTCGGCTTTCGACAAAATCATTCTCCGCAGCGGTTGCGTCGGTGAATATTCACCAGATGAACCGTAAGTTTATTAGTTCTAGTCATTTTTTGGAAATCGATTTCAGTCCTTCCCAGTCCCCTACTACTTATCTACGCTTAGCTTTACTTGATAATGTTAGCTCTTGGAACAAGCATAAGATCCTCTTCCATTACTGGTAATCAGATTTTTTACCGTCAGTTTAGGTGCGCATAAAACACCACAAACAGATTTTATTAGTGCTTCACGTTAAGAAAATGCAAGACTAAAGCATTTACTAGTGTAAATAATCAGCCAGCCAAAGTCATACTCAAAATTCACACATGCTGAACGGCCGAAGAATTGCTTGTCATCCCATTTGTCACCCCATTCAAAGCATTTTAGAGAATGAAAATGGTTTACGAACGACCTCAGTTCCTCCTGAGCTCGGAGGTGGAATAAATGCAGCGAAAGTCTTAAAACACTAAACCTGAACCAGAAATGCTTCCGGATATAGTACCTGTTGACCAGACCACCGTCACTACGAGTGCCGCTACTATTGTTACTACTCTTGCTATTGTTATCTAAAGAAAATCCTTGTTCCATAGATGTACTTGATGTTAACGCCTCAACCAGGTCACGATCAAAACGTGTTACTTTCCAGGAACAACATTTAGAACTAACCAGAAAGGTCATAAGGCCACGTCCTTGTAAGCATCTCGTTAACCGTCGTGGTTTGGCTTTCTTATGAAATGCAGGTGGGAGAAAACATTGCCCTAATTTCCGCCACAGAAGCTACAACCGGATCTGATTTCCGCGTCCGGCTTTCACACTAGTGTACAATGAGGACACTGAAGACATCATGTTACTCTAAAAATTCGTGTTTTATATTACCATATCTGGACGGCTTAGTATTCGGGAAAATGTGGGACAGGTTGTCACCTAAAATCATAAAGTCTTCAGCCTTCTCCTTGATTCATCATTTATATCAGGTATGGCGTGTATGATAAAGCAAAATTGCTGCTGTGGATTATTTTCACGCGCAGTTTAAGAACCCAGCTCCACTTTGTCACCTTCTTTGACCTATTTCAGCAAATAATATTCTGCCTGATTTTGAGCCTGCTGTTGAATGAACTTTACGGTCTTAGGAAAGAAGTGAATTTTTTCACTCTGTGGTTAACTTATTCTCCTGCTGTGACGAAGCAGACTGAATGTTGAATAGCACTTGTTTCAAAGTGAGCTATTCAAACTTCCCGAAAAGTTTCTCCCACCTGATGACTGCTAGCAATCCCACGATCCAAATGCACGGTGGTCCGATCCCAGGGGAGAGACCTGATGAAATTTTTAAAGAAAAAAATAATGAATCCGTTGCTCACCATCGCTCTGTAGGCCGTCGAATTTCATGTGCCCACATTGCAGGTCGGAGGCTTGATATCGGACTGAGGAACGAGCAGTTCGACCGGTCTAACAGATTTACCAATCGCGTGTCCGTCACTTGTGCATTATTCATAAACATGCCAACTGTTTTCCTACTTAGAACTGATTTGATTTACTGAGCGATTGCGCAGATAAGCTAACTTGTGACCCGAATGTTCTGCTTTTTGTTTTCTATTGTAAATAAGCAATGAATATATTGTAAAACTATCGATGCCCGCAAATGTGAACTTTACACCGTGATATACGGGTCACAGACTCGAGTCTTCTTATTCTGGATGTCGCAAACATAGGTTCTATGGAACTCGGGAATCCTTGTCTCAACTTTAAATAGCTGCGTTCTTCCGAGCGACAGTTGAGAAAAAACAAGCGATTCTGCCTAGGTTTTCGTGAACTGCTGGCGACACGTGGTTACAGCGATAAGTTGGGAATATGGTTCAACATTGTAATCTTGTTTGTTTTCAAATATAGTTCAGAAAAGCAATATAGCTGAAAGCGGCACGACTGAATTTTGTTGCAAGTCGATTTAAGTGACTCATGCAATTTTCCTGGTAAGGGAGTCCCACGTATGGTAAAAGAAAATTGGCTAAAAGATGGTTACATCTTCCTTATCTTAAGTACCTGTGTTACTGCTTGTCCCATCCAAGGTACTAAAAGCAACTCATTGCAACTGTTTGGAGTGTGCTGACGACAAGAATCCATCAAAATGGAAAAAACTTCGAATTACCATTCAGCGGTTGGATTTTTATATTCCCACAGAATGGTCGAAATTTAGAAAGGAGACAATGTAAAATCTTACGGAAGATGTTACTGAGCAGTTTTTCTAGTCCTTGCTGGTTCTCAGTCTTCATTCTGGAAGCACAAAGTTCAATTCTTCCCGTCAATCTTCCAACTGGGAAGGGGCTGACTTGAGGTTAGCTGTCACTAGAAGTCATCGCTGGTTCATGTTCATCGCGGTAACTACTGCTTGAACCCTGGAAAAATTCTCAAGGAAGAAGTGTGTTTCCACTTTGCTGCCTAACCCCACCTTGCTGATCCGAATTACTGAATCATGCTTGTTCAAGTGTCGACTTTAATTGCAGTCAACAGAACCCAACGGCTTCGAAAAAATATGGTTACGGCTTGATAACTCTAATCGAAGACCTCTCCTCAAGTCTGGTGTTGTCAACACGATTGGATTATTGTCCCATTTAGTACGGTAAATACATTTGAGACACGTTTTATCAAGTTAAACCCACTCTATTTTTTCCATTTTACGGCCCGGAGATTGTAATTTTTTACTTTGGCCACGGAAGACACTAAACGAAATGTTTGGATCGCGCGACATAACTTTTTTCTATTTTGATGAACTGGATGGCCGTTTTCTAAGAGTTTTGGATAGTAAATACATATATTTCTCTCTTCACCGACATTAAAACAGCGCTCACCAAATAAAATATCATAACGACTAACGCACTACCGATCAGCGGGAATTTCGCTAATAAAATGAGAAATCAGAGTTCCCCTCCTTAACCCGAATCTAGTTGAAAACTCCAAAAGGTTATTTCAAGCGGTTTTATCTGGCACAGTGGTCATGTCAGACTGTTTTCTCTGTTAGACTACCAGTTACAAGCAGCTTCGCATTCTTCCCGTGTTACAAATCGATTTTCAGTACCACCACAACCGCCATAGTTGTAGGAGATGCACTTATCCTCAGTCACAGACCATCCCCATCTTGTGATAAACTCATTGCACGGACCTCGATCACGTGTTAAGATGCAACGATATCGCTCAACTAAAACAAAAAAGTAAGAAAAACAATCAATTTGCAGTAACAAAATGAAATGTGGACTGACCTAAGTAAATTATAAGAAACATACAAGAAACCTATAGCAAGCTGAGCTACGACTGTATATGCAGCAGTGGTAGAGAAAAATTTGTCAAGATCTGAGACTTAGAGACTATTAGACATCCAGCGTCAAAAATGACACAAACAAGTTCTGCGAAACTTCGCGTTGCTCCTCCGGGACACAAAAAGATTTATTATTAAATGAGAGAGGCGGAAAAGATGGACCTGGATAGATAAAACAAGAGCGCTAAAAAGAAACCGGACCAAAAAATCAATACATTAAACGAAATACAGCGAAAATTTTGGAACAAAATATGAAAAATCCATGCATGTAAAAAGATTCAATGGAATTAGGTATTTGTTTAGAACGAGCTGAAAAAATGAGAAGGAACATAAAACAATCAAAAGACCTAACAATATGAAGCTCAGAGACAAGCCAAAATATAAATTTATCCATACATCAATTTATTTAACTATCGACATGTCTACCTATTGACGGACTTATAAAAATATCCATTTATATACCTAATTATACAATAGTGTAACAATTAATTAATGACTTAAGTTCTTTGGTAATTATATAATCGGCCAGCCAGTCAATCAAGCAATTAAACAATCAGACAAAAAATCAGTCAACGAAAGTACCAAATTACCCATCTACATATATCAATAAATCGATTGAAATAACTCTAGTTGCATATGGCTAGCTAAATATCCATGTACCTATAGATCTATACATCTATCCACGCATTAATCCATCAACCAATCCACCTATTCATCTATCTATTTACATATAGATACATCTACATGTGTACATACAGACCAATATATATATATATATATATATATATATATATATATATATATATATATA
>LUCM01005033.1:372532-396780 GCA_008360955.1 Fasciolopsis buskii | reverse complement strand
TCTATCTATCTATCTATCTATCTATCTATTTATCTATCTGTCTATCTATCTATCTATCTATCTATCTATCTATTTATCTATCTGTCTATCTATCTATCTATCTATCTATCTATCTATTTATCTATCTGTCTATCTATCTATCTATCTATCTATCTATCTATTTATCTATCTGTCTATCTATCTATCTATCTATCTATCTATCTATTTATCTATCTGTCTATCTATCTATCTATCTATCTATCTATCTATTTATCTATCTGTCTATCTATCTATCTATCTATCTATCTATCTATTTATCTATCTGTCTATCTATCTATCTATCTATCTATCTATCTATTTATCTATCTGTCTATCTATCTATCTATCTATCTATCTATCTATTTATCTATCTGTCTATCTATCTATCTATCTATCTATCTATCTATTTATCTATCTGTCTATCTATCTATCTATCTATCTATCTATGTATCTATCTATCTATCTATCTATCTATCTGCCTATCTATCTATCTATCTATCTATCTATCTATCCACATCTATCTATCTACCTATCTATCTACCTACCCACCCATCCACCTAGCCCTCCATCTATCTATCACTCAAGCAATCAATCAGTCTCTCTACCTGCTTATTTTTCTATTTTTATCTTTGCCTATTTATCTTTTTAGATTTCTCCGTCTGTATCTCTCTTATTTGTGCTCTTTGCTTTGCATCTAACTCCGTTTATATCAATGTTTCACTTAGTCCGTCGCTGCATGAATCAGTCGATCTCTCTATCCATATATCTTTTTATCTATCTACTCCTTTGTCGGTTTTTATATCTCCTTCGCTATTTTTCCCTCTTTCTCTTGATTTTTCGATTTCTTACTCTGTCTTTCTTTTTCCCTTTGTCTCTTTTTGTTTCTTTGCTTGCTTTCACGCCGCTAACCTCGATCGCGCATATTGCCTCTATCTACTTTTTTCCAGTGCGTTTTCATTGGGTGTGCTTCTTTTTTCATGTATTTCTTTATGAAACTTTCTTTTCCTCACTGATATCTGTTGAGGCTTTTTCTGTGGAGTATCGTGGACATCGTTGCAAGTTGTGGTTTCGTTGATTTTGTGTCGATCGAATTCAGGTTGAATGTGCTTTGCGGTCGACTCACGTCAATTTGTTTAATATTGCCGCAGCCTGACCTAGCAGTTTTCCACTATTAGTTTTTCACATTCATTGACCATAACGATTTGCTTCCGTGATCAATATCTTCGCGATCAGCTGAAGTGAAACGTTTGCCTCGTTCACTCTACGTTCATGCCTTTTGAGTATGAGCACGGTAACTGGACGTTGGTAATTACAAAAATGGAAAGAATTTCATTGACTTTATGTTGCAGATCAGTTAGTAAACAAAATATAAAGCGTGTGCTACCAGAAGAATCGTTTACATTTTAATTGCTATCATTAATCAGCGCTGGCAACTTGTGGCCGATTTGTAGATGCAACTGCTTTGTCCGCAACTAACGATACCACCTGTTTCCATACTCAAAGAGGGATGCAAATTCACAATGCATAGTAAAACCCGCAGTTGGGAATACCGTAAACTTATCTTCCTGCTACTGAGCTACTGGATAATAGCACTTGATTTGAGGTGATCTCCTAAACAGCAGTTGAGAAAGCACAGGTTTTCGAACAAACTCATTTTCAGTAATCCTTGCTCGTTGCTCATGCCATTACATCACAATACATTAGGAGAAAACCATAAAAGATTGAATTAATGAAAAATATGTGAGTGATAGGCGACTGATGGTGTTCCATGCATAACCCGAAAACAGGTAAATATGATATTTTAATTACTGTCTGGTGTAACAGATGATTGAAGCCGAAGGATACAAAAATTCCGACCATATTTGAACAGATTAGGCTTGGGGAAACCACTATTCTGAGAATGTATGGTTTACCGAACTTGCTTAAAAATAAAGTTCCTTTAAGAACTATTCGAGATATGAGCAACCTGTCCTACTATGCACTGGCAATGTGTTTGACTAGAGTGATGGAAACCGCAGGAAAGAAGATAGTAATGCATAGTCACGAAGAAAAATCTGTGCTGATCACTTACGTATAGGAATAAAATGTGAAAGAACGGCGAATTTTTCTTAAACGTTACTTCCTTTTTACCAGCTTACCGATCGTGGAAAGCAACGGATATTAGTGTTACTATATCCAGAAAGGTGAATTAGAGAGAAGACTTACAATACAAGACTTGAATCAGCTGTTGTCCCTTTGTACATATAATGTCCAGTTTAAATTTACCTATCAGAAGGACGGCGTAGCTTTGGGTCTCCCTTCGGTCTAATACTTGGCAACATTTTTATGGCAAAGTTGGAACGTGGTCCACGTGAATCGTCAGTCCACACACTTTATCTGTGCAAACTTTATGTAGTTTACATTTTTGCATGCTCAAACACTCCTCAAGAATTAATCGGTTGCCGAATAAGTCCAACTCGGCCAACCAAAGTGCGAAATTCACAACAGAAGTGTAGTCGAAAAAGAAAGCACCATTTTTGGACGTACTGTTAAGTTGTCGAGAAGGTGGCTCATTTGGACGATCAGTAAATAAAAAAGCTACATTGAAGGAACAATAAGTCCATTCCATCGTTACTTGCATGTTATTGTGAAGGTAAATTTAATTAGATGCCTCGCAAAAAGAATAAAAGGAATATTCACAGGCGATGCTCTTGAGGCAGGATTTCAGACGACGACAAGGGCATTGATCGAAAATGGTTGTCCAAATTGATTGTTATAAGGTAGAAAGGCAAATTCCCAGAAAGATGGAAAAGAGACGTTACGTATGCATTTCTGTGCCATTCAAAGGTGAAGCGCTAGCCGGAGTCGCACGAAGGAAACTGTTTAGCACTATCAGTATGACATTACGCCGCTCATCTTCGAATCTTGTTCAAATTCCGCCCCCTTTATGTCCCCACTGTGGAAAGAAGGTTCCTGATTATACGGCCTTATTTTGGGTTTATTCATTCGCACGTTCTTGTTGAACAACGAACATCCGGTCCAAGGCCAGGCTTTTGTCTGAACGATCCTGAATGAGGACTGGACCAAATAATAAGTTGTCCAATAGCGAAGTTGTTTCAAACCAAGCATGGACTAACCACACCTTGAGTGGGACTCAAGCTTTTTTTGACTTGTATAAGACCCGGGGTCGATAGTCTAGATTATCACTGTCGCGTCTTGAGCAAAGCAAAAGCTTTCTAAATCCATCATCCCAATCCACCATTGCATACTGAAAAATAATCGGCCTTTGCCATTCAGCTCTTCTACCTAACCTTCCACCTCAATGCAGACTAACCGTTTTTGGGTTATACATGGAACACCATCAGTTGCCTATCACTCACATATTTTCCATTAATTCAGCCTTTTGTGGTTCTCTCCTAATATATTATGATGTAATGGTAATAATAAGGAAAAAGGATAGCTGAAAATAAGCTTGTCTGCTAACTCAATGTGTTGAGTGGGAGTTTTCAGAAAACTAAATCAGCAATACTTACCGAACTAGGAAGCAACGCAAAAGACAAAAATTTGGAATGAGCGCACTAATGGATGTATAAAAATGTATGAAATAGTTAAATCGCCGGTCTCACGTGAACTGAAAATCCTTGGTAATTAGACGGCACACAAATGGGCAGCTGAGCGACAGTGGAGAAAATTGTTTTCATCCAAGCCGTTCTCCGAAGTGAGTTCACGCAATCTGATATTCTTTCCAAATTTTGAACGATGTATTAGGCCACCGCTTTTTGTTTGCCTATTGGACAGTCACCATGCAGAGGATATTCAATTGGTAGGATCATCCAGGCCACTGGAGGACCACGTAGATACTTTAGTTGTCCATTCAATCGTGTATTTGAGGGTCATTTGAAATACGACAGCCTCGTGTGACTACTGAACTTCATTAAGTAGACAAATAGCGAAGGCGTGAAAATCGCAGGGAGAACATTCATGGCAAATGTGCTTTGTCGCGCTGCACAGCGTCTCTGACCTTCAATGCTACCACTTGCGAGGCAAGTATGAGAGAGGACGAAATTCCCCAAATTTACAGGATGCATTGTATGAGATTGTCTTTGAACTAATGAAAACGTTTCGGCTATTGCAGCTGATAATGCGCGGCCTGGTTCTAGTCGTCATTTTGCTCGTCAGTCACACACAAGCCCTTTTATAACAGATGAATGCCTCACATTCTAAACAAATCCAGATTCTTGTCATCTCTCGGTCTGCTAAAATTTTAACCTATTTGGGAAGCCAAAAATATGTTCATTCTGCTCACACTTGTGATGGGAAGCAGGGTAAAATCTAATTTATCTTTATTCAGGAAGTGTTCACGGATCGCATGTACAGTTGTCTGGCTCGTCATTGAACATTTATTGACGATACCATAGCCTAGTCAACCAATGCTGAGTTACTAGTTATTCCAACGGTAAGACAGTTTTTCACCAACGAGCTAATTTCCTTACTACCGAAAGGGGTGCTTGTACTATTGCGTGTGCGTTTTTGTAGGTTTACGTATATGTGCATGTGTGTGTGATTTTTACGGACTAGAAGATCGCGACTGAAGCTGTTATCCAAGTGACATACTGACAGTTTGTATTTAAGTATTTCACCTGTCGAAATGAAAACTGTAACTTGTTTTTCTAATGGTTCGGTCAATCATCTATTTTTTCATATATTATTGGCTTATTTCTGATAAATTTGGTTTGGTGGCCTTCCTACGTTTTGTGTTACTCCACTTTCTTCAGGAAGAATAACGGCAGTGCTTATCAAAGCAGTGCATTTAGCAGTTAACTGAATAAAAATCGACCATTTCTGGTCGGTTATCAGCTGATAAGCACGTGAAAAAAACCGTTTAATAAGTTCATATATTTAGTAATTCCAGTCTATCTAAATTGAGAACTTAGTAGTTGAAAATACAGGTTTGCTTTTCATTACTCACTACCAGAACAATATGGTGCGCGTGAGAAGCATTATTGTTATTCGTAGATGTGATGGACGGTGACCAGGGTCGTTATTTACAACGTGGAATGTCTACAGTATCCACCAGTATTCCTCACTATTAACGCTGTATGAAAAATGCAAAAAGTGAAAACAGGTTGAAACTGTACAAGATTGGATGAATCAAAATTATTAAGAATGAGTTTTAGGCTCGTCACTTGAGGCTACCGAAGTGGAATTACTCAAGTTTAATGAAAAATGTTTCCTCGACAAACGTTTCGTCAATTTGATGCTGGCTGTGAGGCAAATGTTTTGTAGTCCACAGGGCGTAAAAACAACCTAGCGCACTGTTTTCAGGTGACGAATTTCGAAAGAAATTCACATTATTCTGAGTTGTTATTGGCTAATTTCTACTGCTCGGGGGTTCGACCGTTCGTTTCCATTCATGACGTGCAAAATTTCACGAATACCACTGAAACGACCCTTTATACAGCATCAGAACGCACACCAACTGAGTTGGACGGTACAGCAGATATAATATTAACGAACTACCCTTGCTGTTTCCCATTACAATGATTTTGCTTGGTGGGCATTTCTCATTGTGATTTTTAACAAACTGTGTGAATGATATTTGCATTCGATCATCTACCTGGTTTGGCGCCCTTCGTACCGTCACAGTATCGAAGTTGGACATGGACATTCAAGTTTGCTTTCTTTGATGCTGACTCCGTTAAGTGAGGAAAAAGACACGCGTCGAAATCCAGTAGCTCTCATTTTTAACATGACTGTAAATTCAAACCAATTACTGGATGCTTGTTGGAACTTGGCAAGGTCTGCTATTATGACCGAGAATTTCTAGCCATGTTGGGCTCATCTGTACCGTCTGGGCGCGGACCGAGCTGGCTTTTCAGATCTACAGCCTGGTCGACCTCAATGGAAACTTATTCAAAGATGTGGTTACGAGATCAACTAGACTTTATTAGTCTAGGAACAACCAAGGTAGTTTCCAACGACAACAAGGAGTATTTTTCAAACAAACTATTGTCACAGTTTTGCACGCATTAGGAACCATTCAGGTGGGTCTCAAATCATTTGGGGTCTATTAGCTGTTAAAAAATGCCTGTTTGCATTGACTACAAAATAACGGTGCAAGTAAACTAAGTTTTCACTCATTCATTAGCCAGAAGTTGGACAGTAGTGAATAAATGCTTTCTGACAGAGTCAAACCAAATTGCATTTCAAAAAGAATCAGTAACTTCATTATTTGCCTAATTAGAGATTCATTTTCTTTGATGGATTAAAATTTTTCGCGGTGCTTTTCCCGTGTTATTAAAAAGGCGCGAATCTCAGTTCGTGGTATGGGTTCCGATTACTGACCCATCACTGGCCGCGGAATACTAAACAAAAGTGAATGGCCGTAGTATCTGGGACTATCATGTTCCGTTTTACGGTAGGCAGCATGCATTATGATTGGGCACAGAAGCTTCATTTGAGTTTTAAAAAAATGATGTTCATTTAGTTGGAAATACGGCCTGCTTGATCAATGATTTGGAAGGAAATGGTGATATTATCTTACCTTACCATCGATGTCACGAAATCGATGGATGTGTTTGTTTCAGCTGCCGTTAGTCATCGTATATATCTACATTCAGAAGGTTTCATTTGAGGACTTAAGCCCAGATTCCGAGAGACTCAATCCCACAAGTCTGATTACTGGGTATGGGATTAACGGTGCTCAGTTCCCCCGAAAATGCAGATATTCTTTGAACCGGAGAATTCACTAGAACCAACCAATTCGAAACCGGTACTCTCCCCAAGAAGTTTTTACGACTATTGTTTTTCCATGGATGTCCCCGTTACGCACTGCCTCGAAAGTCTATCGTAATCCTCCTGCCAGCATTTCATAGGACCATTAGCTATGAGCCCAGCAAACGACATTTTCAAAAATAATAAACCGTTAATTGAGCGGCAAAACCAAGATTCTTATGAATCCCGAAAGACTTTTGCCCATATTAGTAGTTTGACGTACCACGTCCTAAGATTTTTAACATACTTACACTCGTTTGTAAACGAAAACAGTGATCAACTTTGCTCACATGTTTTAAAATATACCAAACACACGTCATATCCATTGTGTGACTTCTGTTAACGGAGGCCACTGAATAATTTTTAAGAAATATTGCATCAAACATAGTAGAAATTAGTTTTCATGAAAATTAGGAAGTAAATATTATTTTTAAAGTGTTAGTTATTAGTAAACGGGAACACCTCCTAGTTCACTAGCTGTTGAATTGCAGCTAAGTATCTAAAGAAAACCGTGCAGTAGTGCTTGAGGAACAGTTGCGCCTGCCGTTGGGCTCAAGCATTTTACCAATGAAGATTCAATAGGTAGATCCAATTAAGCTTACCGTCAACTGGCAACCATTCAGATCTACTGACCCGAGCAAAATAATCCTCCTGGTGGATAATAGAACGAATTTAATGTAAAGCCACCAACTGCGAAAAGAAAGACTCCAACAAGCTTGAATGCAACAACTATTTATATCGAGCCAGTGTAACCGTTCCTAGCTATTTGTGATGGGAAAACAGATATCCTACGAGGTTATTTAGTATTCACAAAGTTAGACATTAATTACTTTTTAAAGAAAATATTTCGATTAAATTAAGACATCGTGTTTCAGTGCATTATCAGTTCTGAAACCATGGTGGCATTTCATATCCATTGAAATAAAGGTCACATGGTATTTATCGCTCTGAAGGTCTTCGAATGAATGTGTTCTCCATTTCCTTATTTTCGGCCATTGCATGCCTTAAATGATTAATTAGCATTGACTTTTGTTGGTAAGTAAAGTTGCTACCACAATTCGGTACTCCATTAGTTTCACTTATGTAGTAAATCCATATCTGAAGCTGACCTGAGATCAATCCGGCCATATGCCTAATCATACGTCAACCCAAAAACGTCAACTTATCAGTTCTGGTTGGACAGACGGAATGGAGAATCAGTCGGGGCAAGTTTTCCAAAAGCTCAACTGGCAAAACAATTGTTGACTATTGGTACTGAGGATGGGCAATACAGCAGAAAACCTTTCAATTTGTACCAATAGAATGTTGTCTCGTGAAATGTTCGTGTAAAGCCGTTTCTTCAACTCACCTCGATATGCATCGGAATCAGTTCCGTGCCACAAAATCAAAAGCATTAACAGCACGGATTTAAGGACCATTCGATCGCTGGTTTTCCGAATAGGGTTTTCGATGGGCCGCACGACCTTAAAACGCGTTCTGTGCTGCCTTCCACCTAGTTAGCATACAAACATGTGCACATACACGTAAACACATGCGTCTGAACATACGCAAGTATACATCGGTATAAATCTGTACAAAATGAACTCACGAGCTTCGTAAAATTTGCTGTGTGATTAAAAGTTACATGCCCCTATCGAAACAGATTGATTTTCTGAAAACATTACCGGACGATGAAGGAAAGTGGTGCCTGAGTTCACTGACTGGGGTAATCAGTACATTTGCCTATGAGCGTCAATGGAATAGTTATTAAGGCGAAGAAACTTAGTGCGTACTCATTGGGGATTGAGAGTTTACAGAATTAGATCTGTTAAGGCTTCGCTTGAAAGGGTGAAAACAATTAAGTGAAATATCTTCCGGAATCAAAAATTTTGTCATTTAGGTGGAAATCCGTGTGTTAGCTTGATCGACGCTATTTTGGATTGGTGTTTCAGCAAATTAGTCTCCTATATTTCTGAGTTTAATGTGCACGATTGATTCTGAAGTTCTAGCAGTCGGATGTTGCTGTATCTACGAACAGCCGAGTTGGAAATCATCGCATGATTTTAAGAGTGATGTCAAAACCAATCTCAAAACCGAATTGGCAAAATTAGCATAATTTTCGAAAGTATTAATTATAACTAGTCGGGTAGGCTGGAGAAATTGGTGGCGCAATAAAAACGAGCAACAATGTGACAAACAAACCTAAATGTTATTTACCGCCAGTGATAAAAATAAATGATCAGCGAGAGGAGGTTTTCAAGATGATTTTATTCTCCACAATGTAAATCTAACTGAAGGCTTTTTATTATCTTGAAACCCAGATTTCAGTCTAATGAAAAACATCCGGACTGTTGTGATTCAGATTTTGTGTCGATTAAGCGAATATAACTACTGGAATCGATAGAAGCCCACCGTGAACGATAAACCGCTCCGGAATCTCTTATGGCTTATGCCCAACCAAGTGCCAATGCCCACTGAAAAGCAATTGGCTAGGAAGTCTCCTCTGATATAGGGTTGGAAGTCAGCAATCGGCTCGAATCAGCCATCAACTTCTGATCACTCTCTCCAGTGGAAAAAAAGTGAATAAGGCAGACGTGAAATTTTGTGTTATTATGAAGCAGATGGTCTACATCGAATTTCTATGGTCAACGATCATTTCTGGCTAATTCGACTCATCACTGCTCACTGACCTTCATATGAGGATTTCTCGTTTACTTAAATGCTCGACGAGATGTGTGTGGTGGATCTTGTTTCGGCCATATGAAAACTTTCAACAGCGCAGTACTCCAAATGAATTCGGTTTCAAAATATCTCAAGAAGTACAAGTTCTTGTAGAAGAATAATAAGAGAACTAAAATCTGCGACAACAAAAACGCTAGGCTGGGCACCGTCTATAACACCTCCCCCTTTGAAGCTATCAATGGGTCGGACCTCTTTGGTTTGTCTGAAACTGCTTGGTTTAATGACCTGGGTGATCCGACCATCGTCGAGGGGGTAAATTCACATTGACTGCTTTCGCTGGCGTTAACGGCTTCGGTATGTTGAACATATCCTGTGGTATTTGGAGTCGAATTTGTTCACCAGTATGGCTTTTTGTGGCACAACTGTAATACTATTTGAAGATGGTCGTCGTACTCTACACACTAGTGGAAACACCGTGAAGCCTGTGGGAGTGCAAACTTCTATCACCGGGTTTACATGCATCTTGAAAGATTGGTTTTGTTGGGCAGTTGTGATCAGCTAGCCTCTCGCTACGTTAACTTCTTCAAACAAGTCAGTTAAACATTTCTGTATTATCTGCCCAAACGTTGACAGCAATATATTTTATGCAAAAAGAGAAACTTTCAAGGAGTTCTAAACCAGTCACTCAGTAAGTGATTCTGGTTGTGTGGAAAAGTTCTCCGAAAAATCCCTCAGTATTCAATAATTGGGATAAGATCTCCTCTCCGCATGCTTTTCGACTAAACCACAGAGTATGCCGCAATCTGTAAACCGATTTATCGCCATAACAATGCAGTAAGATCTCAGTTCACCTCTTCGACAATTTGATACACGTTAGGGAAAGAAAAGTTTTCAAAATTTATGTGCTTAGTACACTTTTTTATAAGATGCGATTATTACCGTTGAACAGCAGTCACTCAAATTGCAGAATTTTATTCTACATTGGTTCTGGTCCACCGAATAATGGATAAACTAATTAACGGCCGAAGATTTCCACACAATCTGACCATGTACGCAATAGCCTTGAACGGTGAAATCCCTTTCGTTATATATTGATCTTTGAAGTTTTAATACCGTCGTTGCGAATGCCGAAACTCGAGTTACGCATTCTACCACGAGAGGGCGATTTCAGTCTGCAACTGTAACGGAAAGCAGTTCTGGTCACAAGATCTTTGCCCACGGTTGATCCAATACCCCCGCCGTTATTCCGGCCTTGAGCCCCCTGAGTTCTGTGCTACAAGCCACATCGAACATTTGCCTTGCTCCTCTGTGCAGCAGAATGTCCCATTGACTGAACTGCTCGAATCGAGTCTAACCCAAGAAGCGAAGATGTAGAGGTTTAGGCAGAAAATGTGCCATGACCGTCATTAATTTCTAAAAAGACCTTTCGAATCCCGAAACAGAATTTTTAACGTTCCTGATAGTGGGATTGGTAAATCAATGAATGTTTGATTTACTATTGGTTATTCTTTCTGTAAGTAGAAGACTAAGTGTAGTAATGACAAGTAGAGCAGTAAGCAAACTACAGAGGCACAGGTGCTTAGTCTGATTATCCTTTGACATATGATCTGCAGATTACGTTTCGCTGCTTCTCCTAAGAGATCATCATCATAATAAGTAACGTGGTGCCTAAAATTGGAAGAAGCCAGTAAGAAGTAAGATCCCATAATACCTATGGTAATTTTTCCTGCAGGTAACCCTATGGGTTTATGCCTTATTTCCTGCGATAACAGCAAAGTACGAAGTGACCTGTTTACCAGTCATTGCGCCTGAGATCACACTTTATCACACTAGGTCGCTAAATAAACATTACACACCAGTTCGTTAAAACCTGGATGGTATATTGTTTTAGTGCATTCGCTTTTAGTTCCATATTTTCCCTATTCTTCAAATCTGGAACCAACGAAGTTTTATTCAGTAGAATTTTCACAGTTTGACTTAGTCGAAGTGATACTAGAATTTTTGGTGATTCACAAAATGGATAACTCGGTGATGGCCGTTTTTTCGGATATTGCAAACATCATTCCCACGCTGCTGTTGCTGCTAAGTTATGGAACACGAGTCAAGTATAGAGTTGCATTTCATGTATTTTGAGTGTAGTTGAATTCCATTTGTGGTGACTGAAAACAATGTTACATTTGATACTAATTTCGTTGTACTAAGCGGTCACAACTGTTCTCCTAAGCACCAGAAGTTCGTCGCAAAAGTCAGCCAGCCGCTTTTATGGTGCAAATGTGTCGACCAATTTCCAGCGTTGTGGATTTTCGAAACTATTGGCATACCCATTATATTACAGCCGTGCTTCATGCATTGAAAAACATTCCCCAAAATGTACTGAAAAGATCTCCATTGGAGCAAACGAAGTCTATTTAGAACTGTCTCTGCAACACTCTAAACTGCAGCCACTTTCGTGACTTTCTTTTTCTAAACTAGAAACCTTAAAGTCGAGGTTATTTGGTGGTATCTATTAACGTCGAAGTTTGATGCTGATGACGGATCACTCGGAAAAATTGAATGCAATGTGCTAATACAGAAAGCTGTCAAGGTAGTGTTTTGACAACGTTTCGCCATGGCAGCTTTTTATCACATGATTCATGCATTAGTGAAGGGGAAAGTACCTGCCACTTAGCTTCTAGACCCTAACCAACTGGAAATGGAAACCAAGAAATCATGTTTTTGAGCTCGGAGGTCTAGCGAACCGCAGTACGTCCCCGCGGTTTTCTTTAAGAAGGGAAAGCATGCCATGTTTTAACCCAGTACCCTTCGTCAGTCTAGGAATCAGGAGAATGCTATTTGAAAATTCCCATCATCCTGGAAATTTTAAGACCACCTGTGGAAGTTGGTTCTATTTCATTGCAGCATTCGAAACATTGAAAGAAAACCTGAAATTTTTCGTGTTGCAGTTAAGGGTTCTTATGATCGCGCTTATATGCAAAACACATGCACGTGCATAAAAGAACACAAATAAACAAATATTGCATTTAAATATGCTCATTCTTATTTGAATGGGGATATTTATATTCCACATTAGCAGTATTTGGATAAACAGACAAGATTTCTGCAACAGCACAAAACCGGTCAGGTAGCTGCCGCCGTATGTCAGATATGCACATCCGATAATCTCCTGTTCAAACAACCTTGAGCTGGCCCATTCTGGTTACTTGTACATTGCCAGAACTTCGTTTGTGTCGTCAAAAGTGTGAACAGATGTTCGTTGAAGAATCCATAAACAGTTCAGCCTTTCAAATGAGATCCGTGCGATATACATATATATATACTATATGTATATATCGGTCCATGTGTACGCGAAATTCAAAATCAACATACCTCCTGTGATGGTAAACACATGCACGTACATATATACACTAAATTATACATCTCTCAACATCTAAACTTACATGTATATATACCCACATATGCATGCATACAATCTGCCAGTCGTTATAAAATAGTACATCCGTTTTGCAAACTCTTATATGTGCATCCACTGGTTACCCTGGTGTATGTATTTTGTCCAAACTGATTCATTCAAGTGTCTGGATAGACATGTCATAGCATTTGATGAATTTCTGCTGTCACTGGGCCGATTATGAAAAAAAGAATAGGATTGGGAAGTAGTAGGGGTCAGAAAGACCACAAAGAAAATGCTAATTTGCTGGTTCGTTGCTACATTTCTAATTTATTCGGCAATGCAACGGAATGTTTCAAGCGAATCAGACATTCCAGATAGGACGATCAAGTTTTGTGTCTGCTGCCGCAACCAGTCTGTACTGACACTTCGCATGCATTATACCATTCGCGTTACGGATATTTGGATACCCCCAGACTGATTGGAATGTTACCAAGTTGATCATTTTCTAAGCATTGGCAAGCTGTTGTCCAATATTAATATTTTTAACTGATTAGTTGTTTCTGAGGTGGTGCTGAGTAAATGTGGTCATCGAAGTCTGCGAGCATTCATTACCTGGTTTACTTGTAACTGATTACATGTTAGCCAGTTGATTGTTTTAACAAAATTACACTCCATTATCATTGGCGAGTAAAGCTGGAAATCTCATCACTTTATTTTGCGGACGTCATAAGCAAACGAGTTTAGAGAGGAAAAGTTCTTGCTATCACATCGAAAACCCAAAGATGAAGGATGGATAAAAATGACACAAAGCAACATTCCAGTCTCTCGTAGTCCAGACAGCCAGTACTGATGGACATTAAAATGCACATGTATTGTCCATTGCTATCATTATTTGTTATCACTGACGTTATTGTTAGTACCCCTATTATTATAAGTTAAAAACGGCAGGGTTGCACCAGTCCGTAAATGACCTGAGTTGTTATGCTACTGTTTCCTATTCGCATACTGTCTAATGCGTCAAAAGTTTGGAGGCTCACAAAAACTACTTATGCGCTTGATTGATAATTTCCCTTGTACAGTTGTACCGGAGGTATATGTTTCGACGGTGATCCGTTCTAATAATCACATCACTTTTAGGGTCGTTTTTCAAACGTTCACTTGCGTTTTTGGAACAGCATAAGGATCGGGATTGTTTTGTCTCAATAAAGGTCTTTCTGGTGGCAAATGAAAACGCTTGCTGGGAATACTAGAGGAACACACTGATCACGTTTCACAGAGCGTTGGCCTCAGCACAAGGTGATGCTTACAGTAGTAGATCTATTCGGTTTACATTTGGTCGTGTGGTGCATGCACAATATAAGTTTCACAATGTCTGTGGCAGTGACCACCGTTCAAGTCTGAAAAAGGGAGGGCTTTTGGTTACTCCGACTCTTTGCTTGCCAACTGAATCTATCGCCAGTTCAATATGGAATCAAGCATATTTTATTCCTGATCTTCTTCATTCTACTATGCTCTGACCGAAAATTGACTGAGAGACCTTACACCTTGCACGACCCAGTTGCCGTGATCTCTCCTTTTGAAATTAACATTCTGTTATTTTGACAAATGGTAAGGCGAAGTAGCTTCCGTCGTAAATAAATTGAAAAATTCGGTAAATTTAGTTGCTTGGCTGTGATCCAGCTCGGATCTCGTTTTGTCCCACTCAATCAAATGACCTGGAGCAGATCAAATCAGCCGCCGCTTATCCATCAGAATCATATCTTACATATGAACTGATATAGGTCAAATCTGTTTGATGATGGATTTTAGTCTACCTGGGTTCACTTGCATACTTCAGGCGACACCTCTTCTAGCCTGCTGATCCATCATGAAAATCAGGTCGTTTTCAAACAAATCAATAACGGGAACAATGACAGTCGTCTAGACATTTGGTCGAATTTTGGGAAGTGTGTTATTCTTTTGATCTCATGCGGACGTGTTCACTGATGATAAGCCAGTACTTTGTGATTCAGTGTTAACAAGTTCTGCAATTGGCTCACCTCATTTATTCTCATTCACTAAGAAAACTTAAAAATCCGGAATACTTAGGAAACAGTGAAATTCCCTAGAACTATATCTTAATGACCTAATTAATTTAGACTTCTTTAAGTAAAAATTTAGATGATATAATCCTCCTTTGCCCCCGAACACGAAATTGTGATATACATTGCATATTTCTAAATAGATTTGGTCTGTGCAGATGAGTTTAGCCATGTTGCTTCAGTTGCTAAGGCCTCTTGCAAAGCACGTTAGTTATGAATTTTTTGTTCGTCATTAATGTATATCGAGAACAATTCCTTCGTTATCTATATTTATCAAGCCTAAATTTGCGTGATTCGAAGAGAAATTTTTACGCATACTGGAAGCGAAATCCTGGAGCTCCATGACAAATGGGATAAATCCTTAAGAATTCAAGAAGCAAGAAGTTTGACCGTCGGAACGCAAAAGATTAGTGTAAATTCATTTAGCGGGACGAATGGAAAACTGGGCTTGATGATGATAAACGCCTGTCTTTAGCTATCTGAAGATAACTCCGTTTGACTATGCAAGAAGATCTACGAAAATACCCGAAAAACTGACAGGTCATTCTAAGCGTTAAGAAATTCGTTTCCTTTTTGACGTCACAGGGTTGCGAGTGTTAAATGTTCTCTTAAAAGAATTTCATTTGGGCCCTGCCAACTGAAATACATAAGCCTGAGTCCCTGTTTGCAAGCAGTTAAATCCTAGGCTCCCTTTACTCATCTCAGTATCCTACAGTTCTAAGCGAAGCATGCAAATTGTTTGTTGTCTAGTTCTACTAGTTCTCAGTTGCCAATAGTCACTCTCTGTGCCGGTGGTTGTCAAGCAGTTTCACTTTCAAGGTAGAACGAATTCTTTGTAGGGAACCACTAAAGGCGAATTTCTGTTCTGCTGAGAACCACATAAAATCAGTTTAAAAACAGTTTGGTGATGACTGGAAACTATGACAGCAAATGTAGACGAAATGATATAGCTTACGATGATGATCGCAGAACTGTGATTTATTGGTCGAAAACCCCTGAAACCCAGATAAAATTTGCTTTCGTGACGTCTGCAATTAAAAGCAGCGCTGATCTGGCTAATAAATTGTAAAATGAACAATTCTATGGATGTGTATGAACCTCAGAAATACCACAAAATGTCTCAGAGGTGAGGGTCATGTTCGTGGCTTGGTAAACGAGCGCGAAAGTTACTCAGTTCGGAACACGAGATGTCAAATTTGGCTGGGAATAGGAATAAACAACATTCTGTACAAGTGGGCACAAAAGTTGGAGCAACATCAAAAAATGTGCCACACACTAGTTTTGAGAATTCGTAACGTTCTACTGTTTTCAGAGGATTTTTCAATCTGTTTGGATACCGTTCATGAGAGCTTTTTCGCGCATAATAGGCTGCTAGGTTAGGAGATAGGGTTCAGATATTTTCCTGGCCACCTGCACCTCTCCCATTGAATGGACCTATTGACTGCTAAATCTAGACTGTCCAAATGTAAACATCACTTAATCAAACCATAATTTGGATGTGAACTGGTATGGTTTTGCTCTTAATAGCAGGCAACCATCCTTTCATCGACAGTTAGTAATCATGAAGCGGAATTTTAACTATGAGCGCAAGCCCCATGGTTTATGTAACAAGCCTGTTTAGAATACTCGGATTTGCAAAAATGGATGTTTCGGTAATGTGGACGTGAATTTTTGTATGAATGTGTTTGTAAGCAAGAAGTCTAAAAATAATTCCTGATCGTTGCAAAGCAAATCGCACGATAAAACGTTACCAACCCCAGAATGATCTTGAAGTGTCCGCTTTTTATTTTACGTTTGATATTGATGAACTGTAAAACTACCGGTTTCTAGGTGCCGATGCACACAAAATGTCTTGTCACCGGAAAGACTAAAGTTCACCAGCAATTCCATTTAGCCGTAACTTACTATGGTGAATATCATTAGCAAAGTATGCGTTTTTATTAGGTCCGAGAGCTGAATATAATCTATGTGGCTCATATGGTAGCACCAAAATGGATTTGGCAGTAAACGTTGCAGAGATATGTTCTGGACCAACATATAAATAGAGCTAGGGGTATTTGAGTGGAGTCCTTTTGGAATTTGGAATCGACACCAGATAGCTCGAAGATGGTTTCACATGTATCTACACTTTGAGTTTACCTGTGTCGTTTTTATTCTTTCTGGTATTATTTTGATAGTAACAGGGAGATTTGAGGACCACAGTCTCACTGTATCCTGTAACTCATTTTGAAAGAAAAGCCGTCGGTTCTTTATATTAATATGCTAGTTTGATGGCATTATATCAAACCCTTTCGCAGCACCTCTGTATTTTATGGTGGTGATCTGTTTGAACGGTTAAAATGTATCAAACAGTCAACAGTTTGCAAAAACGTTAGTCAAAATGAACTTCCAGATGGATTTCCGAAAACGGTACCATGCATGATTCCAGCGCGTGTAACGAAAGGTATACATATCCACAGATATACAGAATGAAAATTTGTTTAACTTCCTGTTGTTTGACTTGGAACCACATGCTTTTGGTTTTCTAGGGGCCTACGTCTTTTTGGCTCGTCGGTCAGTTAGCTGTATTCAAGAAACGGTTGAATGGGCAGCATGAATTCGAATGTCAAAACGGGGTCTGTTATCACTAGGTGCTCTAAAAAGATTTGTGTCAAGTTAATAGTTGAAATAGAGGGTTACAGCATATTTGTTAACTCCAAACTTCAGGGAATGTCTGAGTCATTTTGGACTGTACAGCAAGGTGGGATGACGATTAGATGAGTGATCATTTGTCTACTAGTCCCATATTCGGCTTTAATTTAGTTAGTATTATACTGTAATTTAGATAAGGTGAGACAGATTTTTCGGCAAAATGAGGAACACTCTCACGGGTGGTCATCCAGGATAGAGGTCAAAAGGTGCGCCTGATTTTACTACATCCTATTAGAGATCTTGCCAGAATATCCAGCTTTTTGACTTGCGTTATGGTTTCGTTCCCATCATATGGAAGTGTTTCGTAAAATAATTTGGTTGTATCATTGGAACTCGAATACACTTTGGTTGTTTCTGAACTGGTATTAAACAGTTGTTAAGTGAATGAGCCTTTGAAGCCGGTGGTTTGTGGTTCGGAATCCACGATTTCAAGTAAATAGTGATTCGACGTCTAAAAGAGAAGGGGTTTCAAGTTATTCAAATGATCCAATAACTGTGGGACTGCACTGTCGGTGCCTCAAAGTGTTTATGAGTTTGTCAGTTGAATCCATTAAGCTTTTATTTTTGCCTATTCGACATACCCTAGATCTGTTATGGGTTACTTAAAAACGTACATTTGTTTAATACTCAAAACCTGGGAACCCATTATCACATTTAATGATCCTTAATTTTTGATCTTCTTGGTTGGATAAGACGGTGCGTACTCCGAAAGAAAAGGACTGTTTCAATATTTGCGCAGCGAACTTTTAAAGTATAATGCAGTTCTGGGATGGGAAGTGCTCAGCAAATGCCAATAACGTCTGAAAACACGTTAAAGTATGCATAATCTTTAGCCAGCAAGTAGTTATATCAGAGAAAGGAAGAATAAATTTTAAAAAATAGTTAAATCTATTTTGTTAACTTTCTATGGTAGGTTATGTAGGGTGAAATTGCGAGCCTATCCCGAAAAGTCGAAATACTTTGTTATGATGCATGTTTGTCCAGAAAACACTCCGTACTGACAATCCTCTTTGGCATTAGGTGAATGTTGCTCGGGTAGAAATCCAAACGACTGAAAGCCATGGTGTAAGGTTGAAATCAGTCACTTTTGATTTGACAATGGCTTCATTGTCTTGAGGATTTCAAAGGCGAGCGGGAGCGTCACCTCAGATAAAGAATAAGAAACGGGTACTGAGGCCAAGGGGGCCGAAACAACCAGCCATTTTGCTTCGACAAGAACAGAACCGCGTGGGCCTTTTACTGTGGCGTACAAGAAACTGCCTGATTGCTTCGGGGAAGAATATCTTAGAATCTATGATTTTGTTACTAGCCAGACTGAAAAAGGTTAGGGATAACCTTTTTCAGAGAGAACAAGAGCAGGTTTATGGGCTAAAGGAGTGTTAAAGATAAGCTTAGGTTTGAGAGGTCATCATTCCTACTGGGTTCGGATTTCTTCGAATACAGCAGTTTTACGAGGCCGCCGTAACCGGACTAGACTATACTAAAGTTTAAATCCAAACTACACATGAGTTTATTTGGTGAACACCCTCGTTCGGTACATTTCTATTAATGTGATCTTTTATCCACAGTAATAGATACGACATACCACTAACTGTTATCATTACACGGTACTTGTCTTAGTCCGATTAACTGTTACGGAAGCAAAGATACGCATTCGGGCATCTTATGTACGGAACCGCAAAACGAGGAGTTGACCTCGAGCGAGATCCATCCAACTGGCGAGTGGGTTGTAAGTGTACTGAGTTACTCAACTCCTCTGTAAATCCGTGTGCGTGCACAGGCACGCATCATTTGACCCACTTGTAATATGATCACAAGCTCTTCAGAGTAGGTTTGTCCTTCGGTGAGCTGTATTCTGAAATGCCATAGAAGCAAAACTTAATCGGCACTAATAGGTATAGATAGGCTGAGAACTAACTTGTTCCCATTAGAATGTCATTTTCCATCATCCATTCGACATTATTTGCCGAAACCAAACAACTGTCACCAGCCACCACTCACTGTTTAGTTGCTAGTACCTACTGCACCAAAACGGGTCCAGGTAATATCTGCATGTGTTGATCGTGACGGCCCAGATGGTTGGATAAATAAATTGCAAGTTGTTTGGCACTGGTTACCTGGCTCTTTGTCCTCACTAAGATATGAACTGTTGACGAAGTAAATAGTGGAATTCCAGTTGTGTTTGAAGTTGACATGATTCATGTGGATACGCTAAGTTAGAGCAAGGAACCGTAGGTCAAAAAGGAATACGTATCATTAAAATTGATGGAAACCCATCAGTATAGCTTAGTAATGCCTGACTTACTTAAGTCAATCGGTTTCTCCCACTGAAAGCATCACATTCTTGCATCACCTATGGATGCTTGTTTGTAATTTCAATTTAATGTAGAAACAAGAACACAATTTCACTTTATCACTAACCTAAAATTACTGTGTGGTGGGTGTCAGTGCACCCAAAGATGACAAAGCGGTACACTCTTAGTTTGGCCTACGGAGGATTTGTGAGCACAGATTACTGAACTTCATTTTGAAGGGTAAAGGAAGTCAAAACAGATGACGTGCATCTTTGTTGTTTTTTGAGATTTTCCTACTGAATGAAAATTCGATAGAGCAGATAACTTTCTAATTCATGCCAACACGTCGGCCGCAACGACACCGAATCTCGGTATGGTGTGACGAGCTCCTCGCATGTATGACCCAAAGACATCTGAAGCCGAAGATTCAGCCAAGCTTGGAAGGTCAATAGGCAGGGGCCTGAGAAGGTAGTCCCCTGATGCTTCAAGTATATAGTTGATTTGAGCTAGCAAGTAGGTCAGTAAAACCAGTCGTGAAATAGTTGACCCAAACACATTGTAGTTTGTTCAACTATTGCCTGTTTCGTTGACCATAGGTTCTTGTCAAAAAATAAGAGCATTAGATGAAAATCTTAATCGTCCTCCCTTAAGTGAATCCAGTGCATAACTGTGTCTGTTTATCACTGCTCGAGTTACTGGGATGCAAAAACATTTAATGCAACTTTTTATTGCAGGATGGTCAGAACCCTGTCGCTCTTTGTTTTGAACACGATATACACTGAATGTTGAGCTTTTTTCGGAACTCTTGTGTTGGCTACATGCTGCACAACATTGCGTGCTAAGTTGGGGTTCCCAAAATGAAACTCCCGAGATGTGAGAGGTTGTGAAGCATAATCCGGCCAAACAGCTGGGGAATCTTTGAATGAAGACCTCAGCTTCCTCCTTTCCTTAGATGTTAGGACCATTGAGAATAACACAAATTTGCCAGTCTCGGTAGATCAATTTAATAGCATTAACGACGATAGTGCGAGAGTAAAGCTGGGAGAAATAAACTTCATTCAGAACTGAGTGAAATTAATACTGACCTCCGGATTTCCGCTAGATGAGCAAAACTGACTGAGGATTCGAGATTACATATAATTTTTTCCAGTATGGCTACGAATCTTTAACTCATCTTACGAAATATCTCTTGGAGGGCTGCTTGGAATTACGGATGCCGGAGTTGGCACTTACTTGAAGAAAACCAACCTGTTGTAAGTGTGATCCATTAAGTTTTCAAATGGCTGGTTGCTGAATGTCTGTTGTGACAGGCCTAATCCAAGTTTAAAGGTAAAATAAGAAACCTACCAACGTGTTAAGCACAGAACAAACAAATGCTTTAAGAATTCATCTAACTGGCAGCTGAGAGGTTGGGCCTAAGGTACTGAAGCCTAGAGTTTAACCCTTAGAAAGCATACTACATTTGACTAGACTGATGTGGTCTCGGCATGTTCTTCGCACGCTCAAAGAACGACTTCTTTGCCGTTCACTGTCCTCTTAGACAGGAATTGGTTGTGATATGGGTCAAAGTAGTCGGTTAAGGACGTATACAGAGGGTATGAAAACCTTAGGCAGAGAACTGGCTCTTATAGATCAATTTAGACCTTGAGCTAGGGTCCACGAGGTTCCCCAAGCGATGGTCGGAGACAACACGCGATGTAGCTTAGTGCCACAGTCATCAGTGTTTCTTCGTTCAGAATATTTTCGCTTTCACTTAGTTCTTCAAATTATTGGCCCTCAGCTTATGATTCGGCAGTTCCAGTCAACTGTTCTTTTGAGTAGACCGTACTGTGAGATAACAGGCAAAACCGAAGCATATTAGTCCCATGGTGATGGTCGCAATAAAAACTTAACTGAATGTTAGCAAATTTTACCCTTACCTGTTTAAGGTCTGTTGAAAATTTACTTGGTTTTATGGTTGCCCGGTTTTATATTGACTTATAGAAGACCAGAAGACTGAAAATCAGAACTTATTGCTATGCACTGTCACTTCAAGTGCCGACTCACATTTGGGGTTGTGGCTTTCTAAACTTTAAGGAAGAACTGTTTTAAAAGATGCCTTGGTGACTGGATAGGGAACGACGGCATCCTACGTATTTGAGAGGTTTTTATAGCCAGCTGCAAAGCATATTGGCTGGTTTGCCACGAAATGTCATCCTGTAGTCTGACTAGGTGGATTTTCGGTTGGAGTCAGAGTTGCCCTGGTTCGAAATTTTAAAGTAACAGTAAAACTGCCGGTCATTAGTCTTAGAGGATCAGTGAGTTTTTGTCAGTACTCCATCATTCTGGTGCAATATGAGCCAGTCTTTGTTATTAGACACTACAAAAGAGTAAGCAGGATAATGCTAGTAGCACAATGTAGTCCGTCTTACAGGCGATTTACACTATCAATCAGTCCACCCGGACACTCTGTGCAATCTAATCTATCATTCTTCCGGTTGAAGGATCGTGTTGCCGATGAAAAATTAAGCGGTTACAATTTGGATATAAGCAAGTCTGAAGGATGAAGTTGGATGAGACAGACGCATTGACGCATCAAACGTTACCAACCTGCGCTCGTGTGTACTCGTTTATGTACGTGATCGTACGTATTTACTAGCCAGATGAACTCAGGACTCCTCCATGTGTACTATCTTCATTGTCTCAACATCAAGGTTAGAATCCATTCAAGTAATTTGAGCAAAAATAAGAAATGTTCCTGATTAACATATAAACAAACGGAACGCAAAAATTATTATAAGTACGGAAGAGCGAGTAAATGTAAGAAACCTGATTACAGACAGAATAATGCATCGAGGCGGTCGCTGTCACATTGTATTACGAAGTCCGATAACTGAGACCAGCACTAAAAATAACGTTTTTTTCCGTTTATTTCAAAGGCGGATGAGGTGGAAGATACACAAAGAAATTGAAACGCCATAACAACTGACCTGAGAAATAATTTTGGATTGAATCTTCGAAAGAGCTGAAGATAACAGGAAATAGCCAGAGGCATTCTGGTTCAAAACGAATTTCGTGTAGAATCAGGGAGAGCAACACACAATAACGTGCACAAAGAGATAGAGAGAGAGAAAGAGATGGAAAACAATTATGCAATGAATGAAGTTCACGTGGAAGCAACTGATCTTTAACACGATCAAGATTTGCAGCTCCAGCATTCCGCGGTTTTCGTGGACTAAACAAAACTCAACGACTTATCACGAAGCAGCTAAAGATCTGCCAGCAAAGTTAGGTCTCATGAGCAGGATTCTAGCACCCGTTTGTTTACCCTACCAGCCTACCCGAATTTCCATTGTCAGGTGCAAATAATGGAGAAGGAAACTGTTTGCATCAGAACTGTTGTCCTAAATTATGGTATGCTAAGCATTTTTTATTGATGTTTCAAAATGCAAAGTTCAAGCAGCCTGAACCCAAAATTAGAAAAGTTCACCGATCTTATGTATATTTTTAAGTACCCCTCGAAAATTTATCCAAAGCATGCTTTAGTCTTCTTTGGTGAAAGTAGCCAAAAAGTCAACATCCAAATTTCAGTGCAAAATACTTTCCTTTCTGTTGCAAGTTATATTCACTGACACGTCATTCGACTCCACGCAAAAAAGCACCACTTGGAACTCAGCAGTTACAATTTTGATTTCTCTGGCTAGTTTTTCTTCTCATTAGTATATTTCGCATACGGATGGATGAAGAAAATTCGGCCAGAAGCACACGACCCGTTTGGCAGTTATTGCTACTCTTCAGGTATGCGTACCCGGCCAAATTTTCTGTATCCATCCCTATGCGAGATACACTACTGCAAACAAAAACCAATAATTTCGGGCCTTGTGTCCCCTTTCTCAAAATTAGCCTTCCCTGACCGACGAAAATCCTACCACGAATCACCATGTGGTTCTACAATAGACTTATCCATTCACGCTCCTGAAGACTCAAATGAGTGTCTTGTTAGTTATTTGAAATTTTCCATCTTATTTTGCTTCGCTGTTGATCAAGCATCTTAAGGCTTTCTCACATTTTTACGTTGTTAGGCTTTTTAACAAACGCTTAATACTGGAAAATAGTTTCGTAGAAGACGACCTTCTGAAAACCGATAGCCGAAGTTGTGTTGGTTGCCATCTGCTATTGTTTGTTTGCTTACAACTAAATTATCCCAAAGTACACCGTCATTTTATCTCTTCCATGATCGAGAACAACACAACGTGGCGAACAAGCTCGTTTTCAGTTATTCGTATTCATGCCAATACATAACATTAAATATGGTCTGGAGATGGTTCAAGGGAAATTGTCCCCAAACAGTCAACGTGAAAACGTTCGTAATTTATAAAT